>APFE030138266.1:0-11727 GCA_000404065.3 Pinus taeda | reverse complement strand
CTAAATTGTGTTTTTTAATGTTGTTTAAGTTATTTTTAATATAACCACCTAGCCTAATGTCACAATATGACAAGACCGAGCACATCCAACCTTTAATGCAGCCATTCATGCCAAGATTAGCCATCAGGGCCTCGAACGAACCTGAGGGGTTATAAATTCATCATTTCTCTCATGTAAAAAGCATTAGAGTGATTTTGAGTCTTGTAAGCAGACGCTGAGCCAGAGAGGCAGTTATTGATTTCAGTGTATCTTGGTCATCCAGAGGCGGAATTGGGAAACGAGGAAGGCGTTGGAAAGCTAGGAGAGAGAGTTTTTTGTTGACAGTTATTGATTTCAGTGTATCTTGGTCGTCCAGAGGCGAAATTGGGAACCGAGATAGGCATTGGAAAGCTAGGAGAGAGAGTTTTTGTTGACAAAGACCAGAAGTGTCTGCGTGCACATTCAATCTGGCGTTTTTGTTGTGTAAAAGACCTATTTCGATCAATCCTAATAAAGCGGACGCCCATCTTGAAAGCAGATCCGAAGACGTAGTCCATCAGGGACGAACTCCGTAATCAATGTTTGTTGTCTTCTATCTCTGTTCTTACTGCAAATTCAAGCTTAATTATGTCTCTTAAGTTATTGATTCAATCTTAAATTAACTGCTTTCTTTCAAGTCTTCCACATTCAACACTTAAGGCTAACAATCAATTCACTATTGCCAATTAATCCATTCTACTTCAGTTTAGTTTATGATCAATTTCAGATCCTTTGGTCAAAAGGTCAAGCATCCATTGTCTTGTTTTAGGTTTTTGTCATGAGTCATCATTATCTTTATACCCATTCGGGCCCTTGCAACAAAGAAAGGAAAAATTACTTTTGTTCTAGGAAGTGTCTAAGTCAGCTCCCAAGAACAAGTCGGCCAAAGTGGTGTTTAAGATCCTATCACAAGATTGAAGAAAGAAGATGGCTCCATGATACAAGCTTGATATAATGATATGCGAAGGAAAGAGGGAGTTGAAGAAAACCTAATAATATTGAAGATTTCACATTGATGATTGAAAGATGACTTTGTTCCCATATGAAGATAAAAGGAATCATGTTCCGAAAGGTCGAAGTTCTCTGACGACATGATGATGCAAGAAGAAGAGCATGTGTCACTAGAAGAATAAAATAATTGATGGACTTATCTCTCTAGTTGAGAGGGAGCTTGGACATATTTCCTTTGTGAAGGAAAGAGTGTATCCTCCCTAATTGAGAGGGAGGACATGATTCTCTACTTCGTGAGTCATGCTCTAGGCCAAGACTAATGGTGGTACGTCTAGTGAAGGCCATGAGGAGAGAATGGTGACAGGGTTGGTATCTTGGCAGTTAGCCTAGACGATACCTAGAACCCAGTGAGCGAGGATATCTTGGCTTAGATGGTACCTAGAACCCAATTAGGGTTGGTACCTTGGCCTAGTTGATATCTAGATTCCTGTAAGGGAGGAAATAATACTTCATTTCATCACTGTAAAATATTGAAATATGCTTACAAACAGAAATGGAAATAAACTAGCTGGGGTGATGGTAGTTTATCTCTGAGAAGAGATGTGGCGGCTACATCCCTCTGAATTGTCTTACAATGAGGCTCCAAGACCTTTTTATTATTAAACAATGAGAGCAAACACTAAACAACCAAAACCCTAACTCGAGGAGACGTAACACCAAGAATTTATCGGCCCCGTTGGGGTGAGTTGGACAGCCAACTTCTTGGGCTCGTGACCTGGTCATATTATCTCCGTTTGACGCACATGATAACTAGTTGGAAAGATCTCTCTGAGGACTATGACGGAAAAGACGATTAAAAAAAAAAAAAAAAAAAAAAAAAAAAAAAAAAAAAAAATCTGTCGCGGGGGGTATATTTCCAAAAACAAATGTACGGTTCTAGGGCCTTACAAGCGAGTGCGCGAGAGAGAAGTTTAGGACCCGAAAAACTGCTAAAAATTAGTGAAGTATTGCGTAATTAAGAAACTGGAAACTGAAGAAAAAAAAAAAAAAAAAAAAGAAAAATATATATATATTATACTATTATATATATAGGTGTGGTGTACATATATATATTATGATAGACTATATAATCAAATAATTAATGTAGATAATAAAATAATAAAATAAATCAAATAAATAAATATAAATAAATTAAATAATAAATAATAATAAATAAATAACAATAAAAATATAAAATCAATAAATAAATAGGATAAATAATAAATAAATAAAATTAAAATTAAAATTAAAAATTAAAAAATAAAAATTTGAAAAAAGCAATGATGAGGGTCCAAGTGGAATTGGCGAGTGGCCACCAATATCCACCTAGATCAGCCCTGAAACTTGGTGCATTATGAATACGACTTGGAATTTCTTAAAGAACTTGGAAACAATGCTTACATTAGTAAATTGATAGATTAGGTTAGTTGGTTGTTGGAATTTGTTGAGATATTTTCTCAACAAGCAATTCCTTGTTTGGAATCTGTTGGATCTCATGAGCACTATTTATGTGACTTGTAATTTGGCTTTGATTGTAATATATGAATTATTTTTGTGTGTACTATGTCCACCATGTCTACTCTACCAATTTCTTTATCGGTATAAGAGCCTCTTTTGGCCTCTTCTTGCCTGACTCCCTTATGGGAAGGCCATGAAGATAAAAGAGCCTTGAATGTTATTGTTACACTAAATATATTAGTAAATCAACTTGTTTTATGTGATATTTCTGTGTGTTGTGTCATCAGATAGTACCAGATCAGGACATTTCTGTGGTATGGAGAATCAAGTGACATGCATCATTTTGTAAGTTGTGTCTGTAAGTGTTATCCGCAACGATGTCTGTGTATGCTTCAGATTTTGTAGCAAGAGATATCACAATTGATATTCATATGCTCCCCGTGCTAGGATTCCCAATGATCAAGTTGTGGCATCGAGAATTTTGGCAGATCGTTGTGCGTTTTATAGTTGCAGACTTCTTGCGTATCAGGATCTAGTATGCCCAGTTTGCAAAAGAATGAAATTAAAGCTCTTGTAAGTTGGAAATAATTAATTCCTACTTGTCTATGGTTGTAATTTCCTAATTGAGGAGTTTGTTCCTACATAATAGGAATAATCTAGAATATAGTTTCTCCTAGTTTAGTGTGTGGTTGAGAGAATCTCTCAACCACACTACTGTACGTCTAAGATAGCATTCCTATCTTGAGACTATTGATTGTATAAATATGTGTGTAAATTCCTCATTCAACAATTAATAGAATATATTTTGAGTGACTGCAAGTTTGTCTTGGTATCAGAGCCTGTGAGGCCTGGCCCTCCTTGGCTTGGCCCCTCCTGGGCTGAGGGACAATAATTGAGTGTATAATTTCATTATTTGTTTGTCCATCGAAATCTGTGTGGGTAATGAGCAATCTGCCAGAATGGTGTTGATCTTGATTCGTACGCTTGGAGGACTTCACAGTTAAGAGGTGCAAGAATTTTGCTGCTGGTGCGGTGAGCGTGGAGAATGGTTCCGTTGCCGGGAGAAGGAGGAGAACGTTCAGAGGTCGTTTGAAGAAACTGGGTATATTGATATGGTCACTGACAAGATCCCAAGTCTAAGCGGGGATAAGGGTTGAGGAAGACCAGTGAAACAGATGAAACATGTTAATTGCACTTTATTTTTGTAATGATGTACATATAAGCATTAAAGGGGGCACTTGAAAATAATGCTTACATTAGTAAATTTATAGATTATGTTGGTTGGACGTTGTTGGAATTTGTTGATATATTTTCTCAACAATTAATTCCTTGTTTGGAATTTATTGGATCTCATGAGCACTATTTATGTGGCTTGTAGCTTGGCTTTGTGTGTAATTTGTCCACCATGTCTGCTCTACCAATTTCTTTCGGAAGTGTAGATTGTGAAATTCAAGTATGATGAAGATGAAAATAAGTATGTAAAATTCATTATCACTATAGTAGTAGAAAGTGTTAGCACTTTGTAAATTTCCCTCGATCGACCACAAACCCTTTTTAGGCTAGGATCCAGCCCTACTAGCCTTGGAGAGGGCTCTCTCACTCTGTTTTCTTTCAATCAAACTAGTGACTGAAAGCTCTTGATCTTAGGCTAGCTATAAGGATCAAAAAGGTGAATTTATGTTATTGTTTGAAGGTAAGTGGAAGAAAGTAGATCTACCTCAGATCAGACCAATTTTTTTAGGTTCAAGTGAATAAGGGATGTGATAGATTTTGAATAGGGGCAAGATAGGCAAATTTATTGGTATCAAATCAAATTTTGTTGTAATAAATGGATGAGTACAACATGAGAAAATATGACAAAAACAATGAATTTCGCAGCAAATTCGTAGCAAGTCCAAATAGCCCTCCATGATTTGTATGTTTACACACTTCCTAGATGAATAGTAAGAAGCAAACACACTTTGATTCCTAGATTATAGGATCCTAACAGAAGGAACATAAAATATAAATACAACCATCAAAATTGTTGAATCTTTTGTGACAATAAGATGAAAGAACATGAACATATTGTTTTCGATTTTACATAGGTCAATAAAAAAGTTTAATTAGTTGTACTTGAGGTACAAGTAGATGCACAAGGAAGAATTATATGAAGATGCTAAAGATAAAGAAATATTGGAGAAGAAGATTAAAGTAAATCTCAAATAGAAAAAAAGAAATATCTTAATGGAGTATCATGTCACAATCAGAATTAAATTTGGGCCAGCAAAGTTATCATTAAACTCTCCCAACTGCATGACATACATTCAGTTGACATATAATAATTATGTGACATACATTCAATTGACATATAATAATGGGATAATAATTACATTACATGACATAGATTCAATTGACATATAATAATGGATAATAATTACATGACATACATTCAATTGACATATAATAATGGGATAGTTATATGTCAATCCAAATTACCAAAATTCATATAAATCTTAATATTTTAAAAAACGATTAATTTTAAATAATTCTATAAAATTCGTGGTAGAAAAGCTCGTGCGCTGAGTTGCAGTTGTAGCAGCCCATTGAAACGTTCTTGCAGGCAATCACTTCACTTGTTTTCGATATTTGGTGTTTGGCTAACGTCTGCTAAGCTGACATTAACTTCCATATTTGGAGTCTGCCCAAAATCGACATTAATTTGGGTTTAAATATTCGTCAATTATACTTTTTGACATTAATTTGGGTTTAAATATTCGTCAATTATACTTTTTGACCATTCAATCTTGGAGATATCGTATAGTAAAAATATAATGGTAGGTTTATTTCATTGTCAGATTTAACTGCTTCCTCGACTTTCAATGTTGGAACAACCGAGTAACTATCAAATAAGTAACATCCTGCGGTGTTACCATAGTTGGGTTGAGAGTCCTGCGGTGTTACCGTTTGCAGACGATATCCAAAGAACCGTTTATGTAAGTAGAGTCATCTGGATCGATCGAAAAACCCCATTTGATTTGCAGATATATCGGGTAAAAGGCATTTCCAGGCACGATTACGTTGTAAGGTTGTCCATTAGAGGATGACGACAGAAGGGTGTATGTATCAGGAGCAGGATCATAAGGAATTAGACTCGTTTGCCAATTCTTATACTGCATATCAATTGATATCGCCTGTTTGCGCTCTTATATTTATTACCTTGGTCTTAGTGGATGTGTGGAATGCCTTCCGAAGGAAGGCTGCTTGGATTCCGGGACAAGCTCTTGTTCTCAGCTCTCTCACTATCCAATTGCTCCTTGTTATTGATCATTTGGATGTCAGTGTACATTCAAGCAACAAAGAGCTGAAAGACAAACAATTGATTCTTCTGGTGGAGGAGCAGCTCCTTATGGACAGCAGGAGAGTTATGGTGTGTGTATTCATCGCCTATCTGCTCCCTGGAATTGGCAGTGGAGGCTTGAAAAGGGTATGGGGCGATGTTGGAACATTGGCATCGACTGTAATATCCCATATGGTGTTCGAGGCGTACTTCTTTCTAACATTTGATGAATGGCAGATTGATGTAGGGACTCATTATTATCTTAAATGGCAGAAATTGGAGCGTTATAGTGTATGGTTGATACCGTCTTACATTGCCCTATCGTTAGCCATTATATTGTTGGTTTTGCTCCTGAGCAGCGCGGTCATAGCAGGTAAAAGCATCAGAAACATCACGTCTCAAAAGGTTCCATTGGCCCTCTCTTGCTGTAGTACTTCGTCTAAAAAAAGATTGTGCAAGAATATTGAAGACCACGTCCTGAAATCTTGGATTGTGGTTCGTGCCACCCAGCCTGACTACATCATGGCCAGATCAGTATTCAGTGCATTCGCTGGCGTTCTCGTCACCGTTTGCGTTGTGTTATTGCTAGTTAAACGGATATGCATTCGACTTCCGCCTTATCCCATGGGTATTTATGCTATTCACTTTGTCTTTGTGGTAATAGGAAGCGTAGCCTCGGTATTCAGATGGTTGACCGCAGTTTTTTATTTTCCCAAAGATTTGCGGTGGTTGATGAACTTCGAAGATTTTTGGACAAGGGAACTTGTTCAACAGAAGCAGGATCTCCGTCGATGCCGATTGTTTCTTTCCTTGTTACTCACCATGTCTTTTTGGGTGCAGAAATCCGTGGTCTTCCTTAGCAAGGTCTGTTGGTTTCTCTCTCAGTTCGTATTCGGAATGATCCGACCTTTCATAATGAAAGAGAACAAATCTGATCAATTTTCCAAGTACAGAAAAGCTCTGAACATCATACGAATGCCGGGAGAAAATGCCGACAGCCTCTGGAGAGCAAATGAATCCGCCTTCGCAAGTACAGAGAATAATGTCAAAAAGGGCATTGAAAGCGGTGAGAGTAATTGTAAAGAATTAATCAGTTTAATAGAACACAAAACAGGGACCCCAGAAGAGGAAGCTCCCACTTCTCTCCAAGAAGAAAAGCAATTCAAGGCGGCTAGTAAAAATTCGTGGAAGATGAGAGCAGTGTCATTGATACATTTGATCATCTACTTTTGTGATGGCCCTAATTCTGATGTGGTTAATGTTTGTATAGAAGCTTACCGTCAAGCATCGTGCTTCATGGATATGGTCGACCGTTCAGATCCCGAAGCCAAATTAGTTAGGGAGGCAGCGGACAACAAATTCAACACTCTTGAAAACGTTTGGAAGAAGTATCGTAAGATGCGGTTTCCAAAAAATAGCAAGCGCAACCAAGTGGACGAGGAGAAAGGGTCACACAATGACTGGAACACGGCAAGGTCAAACAAGCTATTGGAACAGAAGATCAGGAACCCACTGGATGACAATATGAACCAGCTTTTCGAGGAAGAGGGCCACACAAATCCCTGCCTGGATACGCTGCACGACACCAAGGATTTGAAGACAGTTGCTGCGAAAATTAGTTTATATAAAATCTGGAAAGTTACCGTTAAAATCTGGAAAGTTAGCGTTCGAGATGATGCCATCCGTAATTTAAGATGCTTATTAGCTAACATTATTTTTCATTGCATTGAAAAGAAGGTGCTGGACAAATCGCTTTTAAAAAATTGCAATAAATGGGCAAAGGCCGGTGAGGAAAACGACATATTCAACGCAGCGTTCATCACAGGCAAAGCCAAAGGATTGCAGCAACAGGTAGGTACAAATTCGGTTAGAAACATGAACAATGCGAAATATTAAATAACAGAGGACAATCATATCTATTTAATAACTCGAGTTATATGCATACTTTGTGATTTTGTTGATTCTGTCAACTTTGTGATTTCGTTTAATCTGTAGATACGCCTACGCCAACGCCAACGCCAATACAACGCTGCTGTTCGTGTTGTAGCTGAAGGGGTCGAAGGCTAACGCTACTGAACAGCACACATATCATGAACATATGTTTAGACTATACTATTGTCAAATTTCCAATTTACTGTTGCCAGTATGTATTGTCAATTTCCAGTTGTAATGTAGAGGAGTGTAGGTGAATGTTATAAAAGAGCAATAAATTTGCTTTGCAGTTTTTTTTTTATGTATTTGTAGCAATTATTCATGATGTTGTGCTTAAAAACCCATACTTCTTCTACAAAGTGTAGGTGAATGTTATAAACCTAATTGTCCAGAGCAATAAATTTGCTTTGCAGTCCTTCTTTTTTATGTATTTGTAGCAATTATTCATGATGTTGTGCTACAAAACCCATACTTCTTCTACAAAGTGTAGGTGAATGCTATAAACCTAATTTTCCCGAGAAATAAATTTGCTTTGCAGTCTCTTTTTATGTATTTGTAGCAATTATTCATGATGTTGTGCTACAAAACCCATACCTCTTCTACAAATGCAACTGTACATGCTACTACCATTTTCTAATGAAAAAGAAAATATATTGTAACCAAAACTGATGGTGGGAGAGTTATTCAATAGTATAGATACTTGATGTCTTCATTCTTTGGTTTCTTTTCAGGTTTTTTATATTCTTTAGTTATATGTGCTCCACTTCTTTTCTTTCTCTTGTTATTCTTCTTGTTTGGTATGTCTTTGGGAAAAACTCTTTTAAAATTTCCATATCCATTGCATCTAAAACATTGCACCTTAGACATATCTAGTTGATTATTATACCTTTGATAGGGTTCAAGCTTTCCAAACATCCATTTCTTCTTCTTCACTTTAGCAGCAAAATCTTGGTACTTTTGTTTTCCAAACATCTCTTTCTTCCTCTTCACTTTCGCAGCAAAATCTCGGTACTTTTCATTTGGTTCAGTGTCATCCTTAGCCTTCAATATTGTCTCTTCTATCATACACAAAGACCATATCTCATCAAAGTTTGGAGGGTGCATTCTTGAATAAATGCTTGTCACAAACTGCTCCATTTGGGAAGTAATGCATTGAGTATACAAGTTATTAGTTCATAATCAATAACCACTTCTCCAAGTCCTTGTAATTATTCCCTTAATTGTGATACCTTCAACAAATATGAGGTTAAGTCTTTATCCTTTGACAACCTTGTCTTGTATAGCGTATTCCTTAGAGATAACTCCTGACCTTCAGTGCTCACTTAATATAATTTCACCGACTTGTCATATAATGCTTTACATGTGCCCAAATCTGCCACAAAAGGAATAAGATGGTCCTTAATGGATTCAATGAGAATCCTTGAACCCTCACTTCTCATTTCATGTACTTTTCTAATTCTTGAGTCTTATCCTTCTTTTGTTGTGCAACTTTTCGTTGAACATAGTCCATGACTTCATTTTATACAAGTATCAAAACTATTGTTTTCTTCCATGTTTGAAAGTTTGTAGACCCATCAAGCTTCTTTGCCTTCCTTACAAAATGAAGTCATTTGATATGAAGATTGAGCCATAGATAAAAGTGTATTACTTACATTATATAAGAGTGTCTAGCTTGATGAAGAAATATTTAAATACCTTGATGTTTCCAAGACTTCCAAGAGACTTCAAAGATACCCTAGAATGGTGACTTCTAGGATACCTCCAACAAAGGTGACTTCAAGTTGCTTCAAAGAGTTTGGTTGATGCTCCCAAGATTCTTGATGCTTTCTTGTATGATGGCTTCTATAAAGATGTCTTCCAAACAACCTTCAAAGAGAGAAAGATCATGTTTCTTCTTCAAGATGATGATGTGTAAACAAGAGCCTTCAAAGTAGGAGTAGTAACCTTCATTCAAGATGAACCTTTTGAGTCTTCTTCCTTGTATCCTTCCTTATGTCCTCCTCTATGTCATTTCTTATATCCTTCCTTGTGTCTTCCCCTGTGTCCTTCGTGCAAATGATGCCCTTCAAGGTATCTTTGAGGAATGTCTTCTCCTTGTACCAACAAGAGTGATCTTCAAGCTACCTTCTTCTTCACCTTAGCTCTAATACCATGTTGAGAAATTGATAGGGGCAACAGTTAGGCTGATTTCTCTTTGCTTTATAATTTCTTATGAATTTATGTTGCCTTCTTATTACTTTATTATCATGTGTTCATCAAACAATTACTAAAACCATAAACAATGAAGATCACAAATAGACAATGCACACAAGTTGTAGGCTCCAAGCCAGGCAAAACCCCTCCAAGGGGAAAACATATAAAATTATTCTATTCTTATAGAATCATATCAAATGAGGAATCCAAGACCCAAGTCAGCCCACATCCCAAGCTCTTCTGCAAATCAAAGTCAACTCAATTCAAAACCTTCAAAATAGCTTCTACCTTCAGAATTCTCGTCTCCAGCTTCACAATTTCGGCACCCAACTTTAGAATTTTGGACCTAAAATGAATCTGCAACTTCGGCCCTACAACAACTTCAAAAATTCACATGTGTGAGAGATGTAGGGCAAATTTTAGGGCATAAACTTTTGTTTTCTTCTTCTTTCTCTCTATTGCATTCTTGCTTTTTCTTCTCTTGAATTTTGTACTTCTTTTCTTGTAGATCGAACTTGCTTGGTTGGCTCTTAAAATGAGGTCAATCTCTCTCTATTTATACACATCCATGGGGTGAGTTACCCCCTCCAAGGCTGCCTTGATGAGGCGGGGCCAACTTGGTCATGTTGGTACAAAAATACCAACAAGAATAACATTTTTTACTCAAATAAATTTCTTTTTCCACTCTCCCTTCAATGTCCAAATGGGACTTGACTTCAATACAATATTTTGACTTGTGACAAATATTTTTTTAGCTCAATAAATCCTAGAAGCATGAAGAACATGCTTGATCTAAACTACCAAATAGTTTGAGCAAGAAAACCCATTCTTACAAAATATTATTTGTTTTTCATATTTTCTTTACATGAAATATACAATACTTAAGTACAATAAAAAAATTATGAAAATTAAACCTAGTTATATATTTCTAACAGTACTAACCCTTCTAACCATCATATGATAACTATCACACTAGTAACTACCTTCCACACAACATGAGTGAACAATATAACCTTATACATTGAACTTGTGACCATTACAAACCGAGTTCTCATTGCAACACATGACTATCTATAACTACCTCTAATCACATGGGGACAATAGTGACCCCTTAAGTAATATAAGATTTAAAATTTTAATGATTAATAAATCAAAATTACATATCTTTTTAAAACTCTACATCTATTAATTAAAAAATATAATGAAAAATAATAATAATAATAAATGATTTTACCTAAAATCAAAATCATATCAAAAGAATTAAGACATTGTTGACACTAGTATTCTCATTTATGTGTCACATTCTAATGAAAATGGAATAGTAAAATGGAATAGTTTACAGGCCTATTATCTTGCTACCCATTCCCAAACCCCCTTCATAATTTGGAAAGATATAGAAAGAAAATAAGCATGTTATCTTTTTACCTTCGTATAGCTATATGTGTTATTATACAATGTTTTTATTCATGTGGAATTGATTATACCTATTAGATATGATATTTTTTGTTTTTTTCGCAATCAAGGTTATGGATAAGAGAAATGTTTCCAAGCTTATTTAAGCTTCCTGTCAGATCATTGAGTGGGAAGAATTTTTTACTCGTACAAAATACCTCTAGCATAAATAAAGAATACCGCCTATTGGCTCTAGTTTTTTCGGAAGATGAAAGCATTATTTATGCAATTTTATTTCATATATAAAAATTAGTGTGGTATAAATTTGTGCTCAGTATATCATAAATTTGATATATAAATAAGGTTATATAGTTAGCGTTTTCTACTTAGTTTAATAAAATATTTTAATGCCATGATGTGTTGTA
>APFE030138265.1:6791-17897 GCA_000404065.3 Pinus taeda | reverse complement strand
CGTCGGGATTTGCGAGGCTGGTCTTGCAAAGGTTCGACCAATTCAAGCCCTAACTCCTTATATCCCAACCTCGTTGGGACATGCAAAGAAAAACAGAGAAAAAGCAGACCGCTCTGATACCACTGATCCGGATTTAAATAGGAACGCAACAAATTACAGAGATAACCATATACACAAAGATGCAGCGGAAATAATACTTCATTTCATTAATGGAAAAATACTGAAATATGCTTACAACCAGAAATGGAAATAAACCAGCTAGGGCGATGGCAGCTTATCTCTGAGAAGAGATGTGTGGCTACATGCCTCTGAACTGTGTTACAATGAGGCTCGAAGGCCTATTTATTGTTGAGAAACAATGGAGAAACCCTTCACATTCCAAAACCTAACCCTGGAAGATGAAACACCAAATTGTGGGCCTCGTTTTTGGATAAGTTGGTACATCAACTTCCCGGGGTCGCGAATTGGTCGTCTTATCTTCGTTTGACGCACATGATAGCCCGTTGGAAAGATCTTTCCGAGGACTACGACGAAAAAGATGATTTTTAGAAAAATAAATCATTGGCGGTAGATTTCCCAAAAAACGTCATTTAGGACCTCAAAACAGCTCCGGAAGTTTAGGACTCGAAAAACTGCTAAAAATAGTAAATTGTGCTATAATTAAGGAAACTGAAAAAAACTGCACGAAGCACTAGAGGGGATCCAAGTCGAATTAGCGGGTGGCCACCAATATCCACCTGGATCAGGCTGCCACCAATTGATGGTGTCTGCATTGGTCCACATAAATCTGAGTGGAAAATCTCCAAAGAGTTCTTGGCTCTGGCAAAGTAGGCAGCGTGAGCGGATCAAGCAGCGGATTCCCTTTCCCTTTCTTTCCATAGCTACTCCTTTTCCATTTAACCTTTTTTTTCTAGAGCTAAAATTTTCCATCTTCCAGGTGCCTTTGCCCTTACTAGATTTTCTACTCGAAATGTCTCTATATGTTGCTTTCCCAAGATTCATCCTTCACATAGGTTGTCTGGTTTTTCTATGAGTGGTAGTCCCTTCACCATGCCTTTCCTATGCAGCAAATTCAAACCTCCAAATTTTGATATGTCCAAATCTCAAATGCCATAACCAATTTTCATCTTTGACCTATGCTTGAAAGTTTACTTGTGTGACAATTGCCTCTTTTTTTCATTTTCTTGTGAGTTCATTGAGAGTTGTGCTTGTGCACCTTCTTTCTACAAATCTAATTTTAATTTTAGAGGAAACATTCTATTGTTTGTCATCTGAACTTTTGCAATCCGTTATCTACTTGGAGGCCTATCCAAAATTGTACATACATCATTCTTGAAAAAGACATTGTAGCCCTTTTGCATGAGTTGTCCAATGCTTATGAGGTTATGATTCATACTAGGGACAAAGTAAACATCTGAGATGTATTTCTTCTCCCCTTTCTTTGTTAGGATATTAACTCTTCCTTTTTCCATGACAAAGACTTTGCTATCAGTCCCTAATGTCACTTTAGATTTCACACTTTCATCTGGATTGGAAAACATTTCTATGTTACCTGACATGTGGTTGCTACACCCTGAATCTAGATACCATATATCACTCTATTTTTCTTGTGCTACATTACAAGCTAAAAACATGCTATCATGGTTCTGATTTTCTTTTGTGAAATTTACACTTGGTTTGTTACTAATGTCATATTGCTTCTTTCTACATTCATTTGCATAATGACCATACTTCTTACAGTGATGACATTGAACTTGAGATTTATCATACCTATGACTTTGTGCTTGATTTTGGCTTGGGCCTTGACTTGGAATTTGATTGTTGCCTCTTCCACTTGAGCTTGAAACGTTGCTTGTTCCACCTTTGTGTGGGCTTCTTCCTCTTCCTCTAGCATATGATCTTCCTCTACCTCGACCTTGACCAAATGAGACTTGTGTCTTGAAGGCATGCTCCAATGAGGAGCTTCTTGTTCTATTTAGTCTATGTTAATGAGAAATCACTGATGAACTAAGCTCATCCACTGAGAACTGTGAGAGATCCTTTGTCTCTTCTATGGCCACAACAAAGGCATCAAACCTTCCTGGAAAACTTCTTAAAACTTTCTCAACTATTCTTCTTTCCTCAAGTGTCTCACCATGAGACTTGATTTGAGTAACCAGCCCAGTTATATGTGTAAAAACGAGTCTATATTCTTAGACTCTTTCAAAAAAAGTGTTTCAAAATCTCTCCTCAACATTTGCAACTTTGTTGTCTTGACTTTTTCCATGCCTTGGTAGGCTTTCTGGAGGGTGTCCCATGCTTGCTTGGACTTTGTTATTGCTGCAACCCTTGGGAAACTACTTTGATGAAATTCTTGGAAAATATAAAACAAGGCTTTTGAATCCTTCTCCTTGTTTTCCCTTAACCAATCTCTTTTTGCTTGAGACAGGGCATTGTATGTTTGCATGTGATGGTTCTTGAAAACCATTCTCCACCAAATCCCAAATGCCTTAGAAGAAAAAAGGGCCTTCATTGTAATAGCCCAATAATTATAATTTTTTCCATTAAAGTGAGGTATTTTAGGATTAATCAAGCTTGTGCTTGATGTTTCCATTTCTGAGCCTAAAGAAAAAACTTTCTACCTGTTGGTAAATATGTTAAAAACAATTTCTCAAAACAACTTTAACTGCTAGTAAAAATACTTGTTTTTACACCAACAGAGTTTAACCCGCTATACCATGTTAGAAAAATTGAAGAATTTGGAGAGGATTTACACGGAGAGACAAAGTAAAAATTGTTTCGTGAAGCTGACTTTAGCGCAGCTTGATTTCGCCTTGTAGCTAAATTTCGAGCAAGTATTACACAGGTGCTATTACACTTGTTTAAAAAGTAGATTTCGATGTTGCTAAATTTTGCTTAACTATCACATAGGTTTAAAAAGTATTCACTCAGGGCAAAAAGACATAGTAAAACAGAGTAAGCTTGGAACAAAAATAAAAGTTAGGAACTTCTAATTCATGAAAAATACATTCATATGAGACTGCAGCTCATTTACCAAGTAAAAACAAGATTACACAGTAAAATACACCAAGTAAAAACACACACTAAAACATAGTAACTATTGTGTTCACGCACCTACCAAAATTTGATCCACCATGTTCTTCTCTCTTGCAAAATCTCCACCATTTTCTCTCCAGAGACTCTTCCCCCTTCTCTCTCTTGCAAAATAATTTTTACATACGTATTTATCTCAACATACAATTTTTACATTAATGCATGACAGAGAAAATAATTAATATGATGTTATTCACCCAGGGGTTTGTGGGTGTGTGCGATACTCGTGGAATGAATGCTTGCCCATATCTATTTACCAAAATACATTAAATGCCTTAAATTCTTTGTTGCGTTTCGGAATGGTACTCCTCTTCTGGTTTCAGTCCTTCCATCTTCAAACAGAGAGACAACCTCCAAAAATACTTCTCTTTTCTGGTTTCATTCCTTCCATCTTCAAACAGAGAGACAACCTGCAAAAATACTTCTGACAAGTATGGTTGTTGTCAAGGTCAGTTCTGGCTTCAGTCCTTCCATCTTCAAACAGAGAGACAATCTGCAAAAATACTTATGACAAGTATGGTTTTTGTTAAGGTGTTTATCTGGCTTCAGTCCTTCCATCTTCAAACAGAGAGACAACCTGCAAAAATAATTCTGACAAGTATGGTTGTTAAGGTGTTTATCGTAGTGGTTGGGACAACAACACACGGTTAGACTAGTCTTTTTCAAAGGAAAAGTAATTATTTTGGGCCAATATTATGATTTATCAATACCACATGCCCAAAAAACATAACTTATTTCAAAATCAAAATATTTTAGAAATACCTTATTTTAATTTAATTTTATAACATGTTTTAAATCTAAAATCAAAAAAGATATAATTACTATAATAAGCTTGTCTTTCGCATTAATTTGTAAGACAAACTTATTATGGATATGGATAACAAACGTCTAACTTATTATCGATATGGATAACAAAAGTCTAAGATCTAACTATATAATTACTTTTGAGATATATCTAAACCCTCCATCCTCACGAGTAATAAAAATATTCTCATAGAGATTAAATCAAGGATAGATGCATTTTAACCAAGAATCCAAGCAAATAGATAAAACAAAGTGACTAACAATGATAGAGAAAACATAGTGCATGATTCTTTTAAGTTTTTTATTATTGTATTTTCTTTGACATGATTGATCCAAAATATAGGTTTAATATTTTACAACCAATTATATTTTTTTAATTTAGATACTTTCTTAAATACAATACAATGGGATCATATTTAAGAGAGAGAGTGAGATGGATAGGGAATAGATTGGGGGATAGACACATAGAGGTGGGAGAGAGACAAAGAGAGAGAGGGGAAGAGAGAAAGGAGGAGATAGCGAGGTAAGAACAAAGACATTGAGAGATAGATATGGAGAGAGAGAGAAAGTGATAAGGGAGAGTTGAAGATGGAATGAGGGAGAGAGGAGACAAGGAAAGGGAGAGAAGAGGAGAAGATAGAGATAGGGAAAGAAGGGGAAGAGAGAGATATGGGGACATAGATATGGAGAGGGGGAGAGAGAGGGAGAGAGTGACAGAGTTGGAGGGTGGAGAGAGAGAGTGTGTGATAGGGGGAGACAAAGGGAGGTTAGAGAGAAAGGGGGAGAGAGGAAGGAAGAGAGAGGGGACTAGAGAGAGGGGGAGAGAGAGATGGAGTTGGAAGGGGGGAAAAGAGGGAGGGAAGAATAAAGATATTGAGAGTTAGAGGTGGAGAGAGAGAGGGAGTGATAAGGGAGAGATTAAGATAGAATGAGAGAGGGAGGAGACGAGGGATGGAAGATAAAAGGAGAGGATAGAGATAGGAAAAGAAGGGGAAGAGAGAGATAGGGAGATATAGATAAGGAGGGAGGAGAGCGAGAACGGGAGAGAGAGAGAGAGGGAGATAGTGACAGAGTTGAAGGGTGGAGAGAGAGTGTGTGTTTGATGGATGGGAGAGATAGGGGGAGGTGGGAGAGAGAGGAAGGAAGATAGAGAGGACTTAAGAGAGAGAAGAGACAGATGGAGTTGGAAGGGGAAGAAATACATAGAGAGAGAAAGGTGGAGAGGGATAATGAGTGATAAGGGGGAGATGGTGAGATGATGAGGGAGAGAGGAGAGAAATAGAAGGGGGGGTTGGGCGAGATAGAGAGGGAGAGGAAGAGGGAGGGAGAGAGAGATATATACATATGGAGAGAGAGTGTATGTTTTGGAGGTGAGAAGGAGAGAATAAGGGAGATAGAGATATAGATAGAGGGGGGAGAGAGTACAGAAGAGAGGTGCAAAGAGAGGGAAGGTGGAAGAGAGATAAATATGGAGAGAGAGAGACAGAGAGAGGGGTGATGGGTGGGGCGAGATAGAGAGGGAGGGAGAGAGAGATATATACATATGGAGAGAGAGTGTATGTTTTGGAGGTGAGAAGGAGAGAATAGGGGAGATAGAGATATAGATGGAGGGGTGAGAGAGTGTAGAGAGAGTTGCAAAGAGAGGGAGGTGGAAGAGAGATAAATATGAGAAGAGGAAAAGAGGAGAGAGACAGAGAGTGTTATGTTTCGGGGTTGAGATAAAGATATAGATGGTATAGGGTAGAGAGGAGAGAGAGAGAGAGAGAGGGAAAGAGATAGAGAGGGAGAGAAGGGGATATTATCTCTTCCTCTCCCTCTCTATCTTTTCCCTCTCTCTCTCTCTCTTCTTCTCTACCCTATCCAATTTTATCTTTATCTCAACCCCCGAAACAATATATATTATATATATATATATATATATTATATTATTATATATTATATATATTATATATATATATATATATTATCCCTCTTCCTCTCCCTCTCTATCTCTTCCCCCCCCCTCTCTCTCTCTCTACCCTATATCTATATCTTTATCTCAAACCCCAAAACATACACTCTCTGTCTATAATATATATATATATATATGTAGAGAGAGTGTGTATGTGGGTGATTATAGAGGGGATAAAGAAGGATATATATAGTGAAGATATAGATATATATGGAGGGAAGAGGAGAAAGAGAGACAATAAATGGGGGGAGAGGGGGAGAGAGAGAGAGAGAGACATGCATTTAGGGGGTTTAGATAGAGAGACAAACACGGAGAGATAGAGGGAGGTATAGATATAGAAGGCAGGGGGAGAGGGAAGAAGATAAAGATAGAGAAAGGGAGGGAGAGGTGGAGAGGAAAGGAGGGGGAAGGAGAGAGGGAGGGAGATAGACACAGAGTGGAAGGTGGAGAGAGGGGGAAGAAGAAAGAGACACATAATAGACATTCAACTTGGATTTAATGTGAATATTCAAAGAGTCACATAATGATCAATAGATTCAACATTCAATGATCAATGGGTAGAAGAAATAGATTCAATGTTCTCAAAAACTCTTGAAGCATTTGGATTATGCAAATTACACAAATAAAATTGTAATTTTAACAAGGGTTACATAGTAGCTATTGCGTGCCACTTAGTTTAAATGTAATTAAATCAAAGTAAAAATATTAAATTCAAGTTAGTATTAAGATTTAAAATCAGGTCAATTTAGATTCTAGTGGTTGATAAATTGAAGTATTTGGTTATTTGTAATTCAACATTATTTACCATGTTTTACCAAAGTAATAGGTGATCAACCTATTACCAAATGGGTAGTACTTGCTACAACAGACATAATAATAATAACAAAAGTAATGTACAACACTTTTTTTTATAGGCTTTAAAATCAAATAGGAAATGTTTTCTAAAATGTGATCGTGCAATTTACACAAATAATGTACAACACTTTTTTTTAATGCAAGTTTATTTGCAATATGTTCATAAGCTTTAAAATCATATTAGAAATGTTTTCTAGAATGTGATCATGCAATTTTGTTTTACACTATGTTGTATGACCTTTTCTCATTTTGGAAAAAGTTGTGTTCAATTTTAGTTTATTTAATGATATAAATTTTAATTTTATACAAATTTAATATAATAATAATATTAATTATAATTCAAAAAATTAATCATAAATAATATCAAATATTTTTTACTAATAAAATTGAAATCAATTAAATAATCTAAGATAATATTGTCAATAAAATTAAATCAATTAAAATAATCTTAATTCAAGATAATATTGTACCTAGTTGAAGAGAATGTTGAAAATATAATGAAAGCTCTTGATGATGGATGGAGTTACCATCTGAAAAATTGGATGGATCACAAATATTACACACTTATATTGCAGAAATATCCAACAACAATATGAATAATTGTGTAAGTGTCCAATCACTTTAATATAATGAAAGTTTATTAGAAAGTTGAAAATATGTGGAAATTTATTTTCAATGTCATGATGGGTTTAAAGGCAAATTGGAAATATTTTCTAAAATTTGACCATGCAATATTGCTCTTATACATAATGTTTTGAGTGTTAGATGTGTGACATATATTTTAAATTCAATTTTTTTTTATATTGTAACTTTGTCTTTTATTAATAAAATTACGAACAATTTTTTAGATAAAAGGATGTATAATATACATATCACATTAAAATATATAACATATAAATAGTACTTATAAATTAACATCCATTTTATCATATCAATTAAAATAATGATTGCATAACCATCTTTAAATTTAATTAATAAGCCGATACAAATTTAATATTTACAATATAACAAGATTTTTAATCATGAATATTTACCATGGATATTATTAAATTCTAAATAGGTTTTTTTACAATACCTTAGGCCAATACCCAAGAGAAAGATAGAGAGAGGAGAGGAGGGAAGAAAATCATAACACCATGGGCTAATACCTTGGTTTATCAATATCATGGGCCATCTATGCTTTTAATTATTATGCTATGGATCTATAATTTTAATTATTTGTTTACAATACCATGGTGTATCAATACCACATGCGAAAAACCATAACTTATTTCAAAATTAAAATATTTTACAAATACTTTATTTTAATTTAATATTATAACATTTTTTAATTAAATCTAAAAGAAAAAAAGGTTATAATTACTTTTGAGGTATATCTAAGCCCTCGATCCTTACTAAAAATATTCTTATAGATATTAAATCAAGGATAGATGCATTTTAACCAAGGATCCAAGAAAAGAGAGAAAACAAAGTGACTAAAAATGATAGAGGAAAGATAGTGCATGATTCTTTTAATTTTTTTATTATTGTATTTTCTTTGACATGATTGATCCAAAATATAGGTTTACTATTTTATCCAAGCAAAGAGAGAAAACAAAGTGACTAACAATGATAGAGGAAATATAGTGCATGATTCTTTTAAGTTTTTTATTATTGTATTTTCTTTGACATGATTGATCCAAAATACAGTTTTAATATTCTACAACCAATTATATCTTTTTAATTTAGATACCTTCTTAAATACAATACAATGGGATCATGTTTAAAAGAGAGAGAGTGAGATGGAGGGGGAATAGAGTGGGGGAGAGAGACATATAGGTGAGAGATACAGGGAGAGAGAGAGAGGAAGAGAGAGAGGAGGGGGAAGAGAGGAGGAGAGAGGCAGGAAAGAACAAAGACATTGAGAGATAGAGGTGGAGAGAGAGAGGGAGTGATAAGGGAGAGATGAATATGGAACGAGGGAGAGAGGAGATGATGGAAGGGAGAAAAGGAGAGGATAGAGATAGGGAAAGAAGGGGAAGAGAGAGATAGGGAGACATAGATATGGAGGGGGGAAGAGAGGGGGGAGAGTGAGAAGGGGAGAGAGAGGAAGGAAGAGAGGGAGGGAACTTGAGAGAGAGAGAGAGATAGTGTGTCTGATGGGGGGGGGGAGAGATAGAGGGAGGTGGGAGATAAAGGGAGAGAGAGGGGACTTGAGAGAGAGGAGAGAGAGATGCGGGAGATAGATGGAGTTGTAAGGGGGAAAGAGAGGGAGGGAAGAACAAAGACATTGAGAGATAGAGGTGGAGAGGAAGAGGGAGTGATAAGGGAGAGATGAAGATGGAATGGGGGAGATAGGAGACGAGGAAAGGGAGAGAAAAGGAGAGGATAGAGATAGGGAAAGAAGGGGAAGAGAGAGAGACATGGAGACATAGGTATGGAGGGGGGAGAGAGAGGAAGAGTGAGAAGGAGAGAGAGAGGATAGAGATAGGGAAAGAAGGGGAAGAGAGAGGGAGTATGTGTGATGGGGGGAGAGATAGAGGGAGGTGGGAGAGAGAGAGAGAGAGAGGAAGGAAGAGAGAGAGGACTTAAGAGAGAGAAGAGAGATGGAATTGGAAGGGGATGAATGACATAGATAGAGAATGATGGCGAGGGAGAGTGAGTGGCAAGGGAGAGATGGTGACACAATGAGGGAGAGAGGAGAGCAAGAGAGAGAGAGAGAGAGAGAGAGAGAGTTACCGGGAATAGTTTCCACTCGGATGCTGTTATTCCCACTAAGACTGGTAGCTATCTTAGAAACAAACAAGTAAAGTCTACTTTCGTTTTCCTTTATTAAAATAGACAAGAGGGGAACCAAGGAGACCAACCTTAGTCTTGCGCTTGATTTCCTCTCCTTCCTGATAGAGCTTTGCCGCTTCTTCTTCGTCTGCCTAGCTTCAAAAAGCACCTGTGGAATCACAACAACATACTGCTATCGAAGAACAAAGATCTATATTCATAAATAACAAAGGACCAGATGTGCGTTAACCATACAAATTCATATATAAGTAAACATACAAGAATATGGAGGAAAACTTGAATAGCTTTATTAAGATGAAAAGTAGCAAGAGGAATACAACCATATGTTCTGACCCATCATCATCCTCCAGCTAGAAAGCCCTTCTTCACCTCAAGTGAAGCTTAGATCACCCAACACTATGAATGTACACCAGAAAACCAACAACACTTCTCTATAAGATACAAAATTCCAGCCTCTGGAACTCTGTGATGAGGGATCCATATATAGATGATTATAGGGAGGTGAATCATCTTCTAGGGTCTTGATTAGTGTCCTCTCTCTGATAGTTCCTTCTTCCACTTGGAGAATGATGATCTCTTACTCATCCCTGGTCGAAAACAGAAAGGCAAGTGTCAGAGGGGAAGCTTCTGGAAGATTCCATGATCTTCCACCTAACATTTTGTCCCTGCCATTTGTCCATTCTCGACCATCGCACCCTACAGAGGAGCCATTTAGTATGCATCGCACCCTATACACTGGGAAGGTGATATGCATCGCACCCTCTGCACTAGGTTTTTAGTATGGTCCAGTTTTGACCATTTATGAGTAGTTTTTAGTAGAGAACTTTTGGGAGATGATGTAATCAGTTGACCTTGTTCCTTTAAGCAGTGAAGCAACACTTTTAGGGACTTAGGAGCCCTCAGTTTATGGACATTTATGATTGGGGTTGAAGTGCCCAAAAATGTCTATGACAAAGCCCTCCTCTCATTAAACTTGCATGGATTGAGCTCTAAAAATCAACACTATGCCTTCCTAGTGTAGAAATTTTGAATAATTTAACACATATTTAATGGAGATTATCTTGATCATGTACTATTGCGGAAAACATACACAATACATAAGCTCCTCTACTTTGATCATCAATATAGCAGCATCAATAACAATAAAACATCAAGAGCATTCACACATTAACACAATATGTATCCCGGGGAAAGCATCTCGCTAAAAACCCCAACTATCTGTATATGAATGATTGAGTCATGTAACATTACACAGCATAATATTTCTCACAAGTATCTCCACCTATGTTACACACAATACAGCTCAGATCTGATCTCCAAATCTCTTCCACTGCTTGCCTGCCTCCACTACTCAATACCTGCTCAAGAACTGATGAGAATGGCTCACCAAACTCGTTTGTTCACCTGCAAAATAGTTACTCGCTCTTTGTTGACATGAGCATAAGCTGAAATGTGGGCAAATACGTGGGAAAACTCATTGGCATACTCAATCCCTTTATTGTTCAAGATCTGGTGCACAACTATAGTCACAACTGATAGCAATCTGATTCTCTACCACCTATCCCTGTTGAACTGAACATGCACTGACATGCAACTGAGTTAACTGATGTATTCATTAGTTGTAT
>APFE030138256.1:0-19256 GCA_000404065.3 Pinus taeda | reverse complement strand
CACCAACCTCAGCATCAACTTTTTGATTATGAGGAGGAATCTTGGCCACCTTAGCTGCTAGAAACTCAAGGCTACAGATCTACTTAGGAGGACATTGCTAACACCTATAATCTGACATAACTGCATATGAAGTATAGCAAAAAGCTCTAAAGTATTTTTCATGAGGACATGTAATTGCTTCAACTTGGGGGAGATGTTGGGTGCAAGTTTTGTGCATATTTTAGACAAATTTTGCCCCCCATCCTTGACCATTTCACCTTTGAACCTGTGGAATTTATATCATAATTACCTTTTTCTCGGTAATAAGAATCAATTTTTGTTATGACATATTATTTTTCCATTTTTTTCAAATATGAATGAGGTGATATCTTTTTGATGGATAACCATGGAAAATATGGAAAAATTTCTCTGGATATGTTTCTTTCAGGTGATGCTCCAAGGTCCATGGCCAAAGGATGAACAACAATGTGATAATTCAAAAAGGGGTTTTGAGTACTTGCTATTTAAGACCATTTCTATTACACCCCGAATTGTTGTCACACCTCAAATTATTGTTACACCATGGGATGTTGACTACACCGCAACTAACTAGGATAGAGGGTACTATTCCATAGGACAACTGTCATAAAGATTGTGTTATCTATGGGAGACTAAGGAGTCAAGGCAGTTGTGATTTTGAGAAATGATGCAACGACAATAGGCCTTATATTTAGAACCTGTTGCAATGATTTCTATTCTCTCTCTTGATATTTATCAGCATGAGAATCATGAGATTCTCATGACTGATCTATTTTTTATTTTTGGAATGTAAATCTTATAAAGGGGACTGCGTTCCATGTAAATAAGGGGGCACATTGTCATCATTTTTCTTCTATAATTCATAACTATTTTAATACAGAGAATAGAATTGCTGATGTTTTTACATAAGTGGTGTTGGGACCTTAACTAATTCACATTTCATCCCTACACCCTATTAGGAAGGAGGCTCTTTAGCAGGGATTACAACAACAACAATAACATAGTGGTAGATTAATTATTGTTCCTTTCATTAAGTGTGAAGTTATTTCCGTCGCCATGTAATTTGTAGAATGGGTTTATTTCTATTTCTAGATTTTTGATATGCTATCACACAGGATTGATTTGAGCATAATATTCAGTCAGTTGTCTTAGTTAGTGGTATGGTGTGTGGCATACCTTTTCCTTGGTAAAATGAAGTGTGATTTCATTTCTATAGAATGTTTTTGATTTCTAGATGAGTGTTACTTTCTGCAATTAAGTTTAGCGAAATTTGTTTCTATGTTTTATTTTTGCTCTTGGTTGAAGTGTATCAGCACAGACAATGCATACTCCTTTGACATAGACAAACCTACCCTGGGTTGACAATTAATGGTTGTGATTCAATCAAATTAACAGTGATTAAATCGACAAAACAATTGCAACCTCAATGGTTGCAACTCTACCAAAGAAGCTCGACATTGTTGTAACTCTTCCTCCTGTAACAATGGAGGAGGAAGAATACATTAACGTAACATGCTTGGCTACAAATTAATTTCTAGTGCCTATTGAGGAATAAGGGCCAAACATTGTAACACCATAGAAGAAATAAGTCCGAATATTGAAATAATCAACAATAAACAAGTCACAAACAAAATAGGAGGATATGAAAAGAGAGCTCCCTATGTTCCCAGGAAAAAGAGGATGTGATACACTCCTGCCACCACCCATACCCCTGCTACTCCAATGTTAGAAACCTAGAGAATATTGAGAGGTTGGTGAATTATTATTATGCATTTTTTACCAATCTTTAAGATTAGTTACATTATCACTAATCATTCCCACACAACACCATAGATAAAAAAACACATATGAGACACAAATTTTTATGTGGAAACCCATAAAGCTAGAAATTTAAGCACAAAAGGTTCCAACCTAAAGGATGCACCAACTCCCTAATCTTTTACAAACACCAAACGTAATGTGTAGGAACCAACCTTTTAAATCTGTTTGTATGAATTGTCTTGTTGGAGGAAATAAACCCTAATAGTTACACCATAGATGTCCCTTTCATAACAGTTTCAGACTGGATACATTCATTTATTCATCAAAGAAAATACTTCAACATTCTATTAACAAATGTCCTTCTTTTACACTCGTGTTCACTCTTCTAATCTTAGAAATTTACAACCTTAAATTTGATCTTTGCAAGTAAGTTATGTGACCTGTAACACTTAGAAACCAAGATAGTACTGAGGGTGGGGGTGAATATATATTGTGAATATTTTAGAACTTTATTTCACTAGCAAAGAATACTAAGACCACAATAAACACTTCAGAAACAATTCATATGAGAACACAAGAATCAACACAAAAAGTCTAAATAACACACATTGATTCTACAAACTTTCCTTCAATTACTTTCTCAAAAGCAACCTTCAACTTGTTGTTACAAAGTTCTCTGGCAACAACCAAAAGGAAGCTACAACTCCCTAGTTTATCAACTACTACTGAAAGAAGTAACTACCCCTGAGATTTTCAACTACTACTAAAAGGAGCTACAACCCCTAACTATTTACCAACCATTATTGGAAGGAGCTACAACCCCTGATCTGCAAGTTGCCACTTGCTTTGACCTCATTGATCCATATTTCATACCATTTTTAAACTCAAATCATGAAGGGAACTACCTTTCATAAAAAAAAAAAAATTCCTCCTTAATTATTCACATAAACACCATAAAATCACCTTTACCAATCTCTGATCACTAGTCAATCCACCATGTACAATAGAAACATCAATATTATCCACCTTTGAAAAACATATTGACTCTCTATTTTTGTGAATTTGATTATGCTTATATAGAAATTGAGCTGATATTTCTAGTTTTAGAATTTTTACTTAAGTTTAGCTCTTTTGCTAGAATGAATCCATATTTTTTCCATCTACCATTTCGTTCAAGTCTTATAAATGTGGTATTAATGTCTCCAAACTCTTCTCTTTTGTATATGTAAGAAAATCTAAGTTAAACTGTCCAAATTTTCTATTATGGAATTTACAGGTTATAGTAGAGTTTTTCTAAATTTGGTGCACCTCCAGATTTGGAAAAATTTACCCAATATACCACCAATTATAGTATTTTTCACCAAATTCACCAACCACCACTTAGTTATGGATAAAAATTACTCCAACTTTGATTAACTATCGAATATGGCATACTCTACCAAAAAATCTTCTAACTGTAAGAGTGCTTCCCTGTTAGAACTTTCACTAATATGACTCAGAGCCCTCACTAGGCTCTAATGTGGTCAGGTGCTTTACATTTCTTTTTCTCCACTAGGAAATTTTTTCAATGTTGATCAGGTGATCAAAGATCAACCCACTTTCCTTGTTGTGTGCTAGCATTTGCCTATGATTGGCTTGGAGACCTGATTGGCCAGTAGGGTTGATTGGCCCAAAATCTTGACCTATGCCCAATTTTTCTTATTTTACTTGAAAAACAAATACACAAGAAAAATTGAACGAACATGACCTTTGACCTAAATTTTTAGGTTCTCCCACATCATGATATTAATGTCATGCTTTCCATGTGGCAGTTCCTGGGTGATGCCACATGTCACTCAAATTTGGCCCACTTGGCCACTTAAAAAGTTCAAATAAACATGCCAGATGTCCTTGGTCCATACTTCCATATCACTTGTGCCTAATTCTAATGTCATCCCAAACCTTTGAGCTATTGATATCATGTTCCACTATGGATCCACTTATCTTTCCACATCACCTCTGTGAGCAGATTAAAATGCACCATGTGTCATCCACTAGTTGGTTCATGTTGTTATCTTGTATGGTGGAAGAGGGGACCTAGATCTCCATTTTTCATTGCATTTTATTTTATTGGGGTCTCGAGGTCAAATAATTTTTATTGTTGCAGACCTACTTCTACTCTCGAACTTTGACTAGGCTTGATGGCACAACAGGGTCCCACGTGGTTGGGGGTTGGGGGTTGGAGCTCATTTTATTGCTATGCACCTATACTAGCTCCTGAAGGCCTAACCTAAAACTATGTTGAAGGCTCAAATCGGTTGGGGGTTAGAGTGTATCAAGGCCCAACTTGGAACATTGGTTGTTATGACTCTTTTTAGCTCTTTAAGTCTAAACCTTGACCTATAAAACATTTTGATCCAAGAAGCCTTTTTCAAACTTCGATATACCATTGGAAATCTATTTTAGAGATCTATCCATCTGAGTATTTATAAGTTCACATGAGATGACCTGTGATGCTAAAAATGGTTCCAAAATCTCCTCTCCTTTATCAATCTTCTTGCTACCATCATTGACTTTGCCATCAATTTGGCATCAATGAAAAAATATTTCTAACATTCTCCCCCTTTAGCATTGATGGCAACATCGAAAACACAATCATAAAAGGATCATTTACTTCTTATTTCTCTTACTTCTCCCTCTTTGGGTATTACTCCCCCTTTGTTTTACTTCTCCCCCTTTGACATCAATAACAAAGAGCACAATATGATCCCCTTGCAACTTAGCTACCCATGTCTTGTTGATCCTATAGATCGGACATGTTTCTATTAATATGTTAAGTGCTTGTTGGTTTCCTTTCTTCCTCTTGAGGAATATCTACAGGAGGGAGGTAAGGGGAACTACTCCCAATATTTTCTTTAAGTGCTCAAATTCATCTCTTGGGAGGGGTTTGGTGAATATGTCAACTACCTACTCTTTTGCAATTACATACTCCAACTTGACAATCTGGCTTACAAATTTTTCTCTGAGGATGTGGTACTTGATTGGAATATGTTTTGTCTTTATTGGAACATGCTAATATGCACATGATTGCATGTGCTTTTTCTTACATGGGTGATTTTCAGTTGCTCTCCTTTATTTTTTTTACAAAAGATCAGATAGAATGGCACATGGCTATGAATTCAACAGATGCGAATGAAGATAAGGCAACATTAATGATTCGACCTGAACCGGGTATGGCCTCAAAATTCAAATGACCTTCTAGGAAATTTTTTAGTGTTCAGGATGTGAGGGAATAGGCATCCATCTACAAGAGAAGAATTGTGAAGCTTTACCTCAACCATTTTGTGCATATGAAGAGTTGTGCACTAACAGGGTGCCATACGTTTAGTGCAAGACTACAAGAGAGCGACCTGTTTGGTTTTCAAAATTTCATGGTTGTTCTTGCACGAGTCCCAGAATATGCCTAGATTTTGGATCTATTGGGCACCTTTTGGATAGGGCTCAAGTTTAAGTATCCTTTGATTTGGCTTCCAATGGAGGAGTACTAGCCTCAGTGTCAACTATGTGATTATGAGGAGGAATCTTGGCCACATTAATTGCTAGCCACTAAAGACTACTGGTTTGCTCAGGAGGACACCGCTAAAGCCTGTAATCTAACAGAATTGCATATGAAGTATAGAAACAAACTCTAAAGTATTTTTCATTAGGACATGCAATTGCTTCAACTTGGGGGAGATGTTGGGTGCAAGTTTTGTGCATATTTTAGAAAAATTCCTCCCCCCATCCTTGACCATTTCACCTCTGAACCTGTGTACTTTATATCATAATTACCTTTTTCTCGATTATAAGAATCCATTTTTGTTATGGCATATTATTTTTCCATTTTTGTTAAACATGAATGAGGTGATATATTTTTGATGGCTAGCCATGGAAAATATGTAAAAAATTCTCTGGATATGTCCCTTTCAGGTGATTCTCCAAAGTCCATGGCAAAAGGATGAACAACCATGTGATAATTCATAAAGGGGGTTTGAGTACTTGCTATTTCAAACCATTGCTTTTACACCACGAATTGTTGTTACACCTTCAAATTGTTGTTACACTGTGGGATGTTGACTACACTGCAACTAACTAGGATAATGACAGTTGTCATAAAGATTGTATTATCTATGGGAGGCTAAGGATTCAAGGCGGTTGTTATTTTGAGAAATGATGTAACAACAATAGGGCTTGTATTTAGAACATGTTGTAATGATTTATATTCTCTCTCTTGATATTGATTAGCATGAGAATTGTGAGATTCTCATGATTTATTTGTTTCTTATTTTGGGCATGTAAATCTTATAAAGGAGACTTAGTTCCATGTAAACAAGGGGGGACATTGTCATCATTTTTCTTCTGTAATTCATAACCATTTTAATACAAAGAATAGAATTGTTGATGTTTTTACAGACATGGTGTTGGGACCTTAACTAATTCACATTCCATCCTTGCACCCTATTAGGAAGGAAGGGCCCTCCTCTTTAGACTGGATTGCAGAAACAATAGTAGCATAGTGGTAGATTAACTATTGTTGCTTTCAGTAAGTGTGAAGTTATTTCTATTGCCGTGTAATTTGTAGAATGGGTTTATTTCTATTTCTAGATTTTTCATATGTTGTCACACAAGATTGATTTGAGCATAATATTCAGTCAACCATCTTATTTAGTGGTATGCTGTGTTGCATACCTTTTCCTTGGTGAAATGAAATGTGATTTCATTTCTGTAGAATGTTTTTGCTTTCTACATGATTGTTACTTTCTACAATTAATTTCAGCGACATTTGTTTCCATATTTTATTTTTTCTCTTAGTTGAAGTGTATCAGCACAGACAATGCATATTGCTTTGACATAGACAAACCTACCATGGGTTGAAAATTAATGGTTGCAATTTAGTCAAATTAACAATGATTAAATCAACACAACAATTGCAACCCCAATGATTGCAACTCCACCAAAGGAGCCCAACATTGTTCTAACTCTTCCTACTGTAACTATGGAGGAGGAAGAATACATTGACGTAACACCCTTGGCTACAAATTAATTTCCAATGCCTATTGAGGAATAAGGGCCAAGCATTGTAACACCATATTAGGAAGGAAGCTCAAATATTGAAATAATCAGCATCAAACTAGTCATAAAAAAATTTGAGGATATGAAAAGAGACCCCCTTACGTTCCTAGGAAAAAGAGGATGTGATACACTCCTGCCACCACCCATACCCCTGCTACTGCAATGTTAGAAACCTAGAGAATATTGAGAGGGGGTTGAATTATTATTATGCAAGTTTTACGAATATTTAAGATTAGTTACATTATCACTAATCACTCACACACAACACCATAAATAAACAACACACATATGAGACACAATTTTTTATGTGGAAACCCATAAAACTATAAAACCACAAAAGGTTCCAACCTAAAGGAAGCACCAACTCCATAATATTTTACAAACAGCAATCCCTAATGTGTAGGAACCAACCTCTTAAATCTATTTGCATGAACCATCTTGTTGGAGGAAACAAACCCTAATAGTTACACCATAGATGCCCCTTTCATAACATTTTCAGACTGGATCCATTCATTTATTCGTTAAAGGAAATACTTCAACATTCTAATAACAAATTTCTTCTTTTACACTCTTGTTCACTCTTCTAATCGTAGCAATATACAACCTTAAATTCGATTTTTGCAAGTAATTTATGTGACTTGCAACACTTTTTTTTTCTCAATTGGTCTATTCCTATATTCATACAAAAATATTACAGAGAGGCAGATGCCTCGAGAATTCTAGCCATGGAGTTGGCATTTTTGCAAAAAACTCTTGAGGTCCTGACAAGAGAACCGGCACGATGACTTACATCAGAGTTTTTAATTTCAGAGAACATCATATTCCAAATCTGGATAGTGACCATTCCAAAAAACTCAAAAACTGACCCCTACAGTGATATAGGACTGACTTGAGCATAGCTGTCTCTTGGACAGATTCCTACATAAATATAAACATGAACAGACTCTGACATATAGAATTGACAAAGACCTAAAACAAGCATGAAAATTGTAAATCGAGAGGGAGTTGAACTTCTTCTTCGGTAGCCGATAAAAAAAACTAGAGACGCTGACTGGTTCAATCTTCATCCAAGGTTGATGGTTGTTCTTTTATGATTCAGCACCCAAATTGGTCTGAGTCCTTGGAGTCAGAAGGATGGGCCGCTGAGCTTGAAGGTTCTCCTCTCACTGGCACGCTTAGGCCAACATTGGCTTCAATGTTCATAATTTGCAATCCTCCAGTAACTGGGCGTTGGGTGACATTTTGACTTGCCAACATCTATTCCACAGTAACCCCATGATGAACCTCCCCCAAACCCATAGCATTCTCACACATTTCAATTGTCACAGAAACGATGAAGGATGAGTTTCCTAGAGAACAAGGAATGCGAAAACGGGCAGTATGCGGATGCGAGTGATGCACATAGACTCCGACTCTGGCTTGCCCCCTTCCCTTGCCCCTGCCACTTCTGGTAGCAGGATAAATGTAGCAACAAAACTCCGAAGCATCTGATGAGGGGTCCGAAGTGGTTGAGGAATGCTGGTGGGTGGCTCGAGCACCTAAACCGCCGCGTCTGCACCCCATTCTGAGCCTCTCTCTAGGCATATTGATAAGAGCAGGACAGACAAAAAAAGGTGGGATGGCTGGGAATCAACTAAGGGGCGAATACATAGAGAATAATAGAGACTAAGCATGCTTGTGGCTGTGAGCACCAGGAACCAGAGCCGAATGGATGCCCGGGATGGTAATGGCGCTTGAGGCCCAACAAAGATGGACAAACAGAGAGGGAATAGCGGGGAAGCGATTGAGGAAAGAACACTCTGCATACACAGGAAATGGAACACACTTATGGCTATAAGCACCATGAACCAGAGCTGAAGGAAAGCAGGGAGTAGAGCTATCGCTCGGAGAATCACCAGGGACTGCCGCCTTAATGGAGCTGAGGGCATGCGGAGGAGCAGCGGGAATGAAGATCAGACTAGATGCCATCGTGCCTAAAACAAGTTGCAGGGAGGGCATCGTTAATGCTGCCATTAATATGTTTGTGCGAGGCCAGCGCTCCGGCCCATTACATTTACAGCTGGCGCTAGTGGGCTGCCACTTGCCCTCCTTGTGCTCCTCCTTCGTACCGATGAACCTTTCAGTCACCCGCATCTGGGCGACTTGCAACAATTGAAACTATTAGAAACCAAGATAATACTGAGGGTGGGGGGTGAATCTATATTGTGAGAATTCTAGAACTCTATTTCACTAGTAAAGAATATTAGGAAAACAATAAACAATTCAGAAACAATTCATATGAGAACACAAGAATTAACATAGAAAGTCTAAATAACACACATAGATTCTACAAACTTTCCTTCAGTTACTTTCAGAAAGGAAACCTTCAACTTGTTCTTACAAAGTTCTCTAGCGACAACCAGAAGGAAGCTACAACTCCCTAGTTTATCAACTACTACTAAAAGAAGCAACTACCCCTGATATTTTCAACTACTACTGAAAGGAGCTACAACCCCTTACTATTTACCAGCCACTGTTGGAAGGAGCTACAACCCCTAATATTCAAGTTGCTACTTTCTTTGGCCTCATTGATTCATATTTCATACCATTTTCAAACTCAAATCATGAAGGGAACTACTTTTCATAAAAACAAATAAATTCCTCCTTAATTATTCACACAAACACCATAAAATCACCTTCACCAATCTCTGATCACTAATCAATCCACCATGTACAATAGAGACATCAATATCATCCACCTTTGAAAAAATATTGACTCTCTATTTTTGTGAATTTGATTATGCTTATATAGAAATTGAGCTGATATTTCTAGTTTTAGAACTTTTACTTAAGTTTAGCTCTTTTGCTAGAATGAATCCATATTTTTTCCATCTACCACTTCATTCAAGTCTTATAAATGTGGTATTAATGTCTCCAAACTCTTCTCTTTTTTATATGTAAGAAAATCTAAGTTAAACTATCCAAATTTTCTATTATGGAATTTACAGGTTATAGTAGAGTTTTTCTAAATTTGGTGCACCACCAGATTTGGAAAAATTTACCAAATATACCACCAATTATAGTATTTCTCACCAAATTCACCAACCACCACTTAGTTATGGATAAATTTTCCTCCAACTTTGATTAAACTACCGAATATGGCATACTCTGCCAAAAAATCTTCTAACTTTAAGAGCGCTTCCCTGTTAGAACTTTCACTAATATGACTCAGAGCCCTCACTAGGCTCTAATATGGTCAGGTGCTTTACATTTCTTTTTCTCCACTAGGAAATTTTTTCAATGTTGATCGTGAGGTTGGAGATCAACCCACTTTCCTTGTTGTGTGCTAGCATGTTCCTTTGATTGGCCCAGAGGACTGACTGGCCTGAAATCTCGACCTATGCCTAATTTTTCATATTTTAACTGAAAATCAAATACACAAGAAAAATTTATCAAATAGGACCTCTAACATAACTTTTTATGTTCTCCATGTCATCATATTAATGTCATCCTGTTGATGTAATCTTTTCCATGTGACAGTTCCTGGGTGGTGCCAAATGTCACTTGAATTTGGCCCACTTGGCCACTCAAAAAGTCCAAATCAACATGCCACATTTCCTCAGTCCATAATTCCATGTCACTTGTGCTTACTTCATTTTTATGTCACCCCAAACCTTTCATCTATTGATATCATGTTCCACTATGGCTCCACATGTCCTTCCACATCACCTCTGTGAGCCAATCAAAATGCACCATACGCCATTTTCTAGTTGGTTCATGTTAGTGGAAGAGGGGACCCAGACCTCAATTTTTCATTGCATTTATTTATAAAAATAAAATAAAACTAGAATAGTTTGGGGGCCTAGGGTCAGATGATTTCCTTTGTTGCACATGTACTTCTATTTCCGAACTTTGACTAGGTTTGATGGCCCAACAGGGTCTCATATGATTGGGGGTCAGGGGTCAGAACTCATTTTCTTGCTATGCACCTGTACTAGCTCCTGAAGGCCTAACCTCTAACTAGGTTGAAGGCTCAACTTAGTTGAGGGTTAGATTGTATCAAGGCCCAACTTGGAACATTGATTGTTATGACTCTTTTCATCTCTTTAAGTCTAAAATTTGACTTGTAATAACTTTTGATCCAAGAAGCCTTTTCCAAACTTCAATATACCATTGGAAATATCTTTTATAGATTTATCCATCTCAGTAGTTTCTAAGTGCACCTGAGATGATTTGTGATACTAAAAATGGTTTTAAAGTCTCTACTCCTTAATTAATCTTCTTGTTACCATATTTGACTTGGCCATCAATTTGGCATCAATGAAAACTTATTTCTAATAGTCTCCCCCTTTGGCATTGATGGAGACATCGAAAACACAATCATAAGGAAAACCTGTACTTCTTATTTCTCTTACTTCTCTCTCTTTTGGTATTACTCCCCCTTTGTTGTACTTCTCCCCCTTTGACATCAATAACAAAGAACACAATATGCTACCCTTGCAACTTAGCTACCCCTGTCTTGTTGATCCTATGGACATGACATGTTTCTATTAATATTTTAAAGTGCTTGTTGGTTTCCTTTCTTCCTCTTGAGGAATATCTACAGGAGGGAGGTAAGGGCAACTACTCCTAATATTTTTTTTAAGTGCTCAAATTCATCTCTTGGGAGAGGTTTGGTGAATATGTCAACTACCTACTCTTTTGCAGGTACATACTCCAACTTGACAATCTGATTTACAACTTGTTATTTGAGGATGTGGTACTTGATTGGAATATGTGATTGGAATATGTTTTGTCTTTCAATATAATAAAATATTCTTGGACATGTTGATTGCACTTGTAATATATAATATAACTGGGATAGGTTGATCATATAATACTTATACATCTTTTAAGGTATATTTCATCCATAATATTTGAGTGCAACAAGAAGCTACTGCTATATATTCTGCTTCAATAGTATAGAGATAAATTCAAGTTTTCTTCTTGCTCAACCAGGAAATAAGACATGCACAGAGAAAGAAAGAACCACCACTAGTGCTCTTTCAGTCATCTACATCACTTTCTCAATCAACATCAATAAAAACACTTAGTGAAAAATATTTACCTCTTGGGTACCAAAGTCCATAGTCTATTGTGGCTCTTAGATATTTGAGAATCCTCTTTACAGTAAGAAGATGATTCTGTCTAGGGTTTGGTTGAAATATTTCAGCAATACCATCTAAATACATGATGTTTGGCCTTGAGGATTTTAAATATAATAGGTTTCTGATAATACACACACACACACACACACACACACACACTAGATATATATATATAAAGACTAATCTACTTCTGGGGATTCATCTGTCTCTATAAGCTTGCAACCTATAGCCATTAGAGTGCTTACCAAAGAACATTCATCCATGCCAAATTTCTTCAAAAATTACTTGAGATTATTGCTTTGGGAGATATAAATTCCTTTTGGAAGATTGTGCAATATGCAAACCAAGGAAATAAGAAATTTCTTCGAGAATAGACATTTCAAACTCACCCTTCATACCAGCTGCAGTTGGCAAGTTAGACAATATGAATCAATCGAAAAAATAATATCATTAGCATAGACAACCACCACTAAAAATTTTCCATCATTGGATTTCACATACAAGTTACTATCAATTGCGCCTTTTTTAAAACTACACTTGAGTAAATAGCTATCCAAATTGGAATACCAAGCCCTTGGGGCTTGCTTTAGACCATAGAAGGCCTTTTTTAGCTTGAAAACATAATCAATCTTATCTTATATGTTATGAAACCAGCTCAAGAAAAGATAGAAAAGATAGATCAACGCCTTAGAATTCAGCCTCTTCGAGGGGGCCACTCTTTCTTATCATAAATGAACAACATGGATGATACAAATGAACAGACCTCCTTTTTATTAGGTCTAAAGGGATAACATATCAGAGCCTTGACATAAACAATATTAATGAAGGCATATAATAAAAATAGTGGGCTTTCGAGTACAATTATGGGCACTACGTGGGTACATCAATTATAATAAAGTGGGCTTTGTACTATAACATAAGGGTTACACTGTATGATATTAGGGGCCTATTATATTTTGAAGATCTCAGGCTACTCAATGTAGACTTCTTCTTGGAATTCTCTATTTAGAAAGGTAGATTTTACATCCATTTGATATATCTTAATGTGGCTTGAAACTAGTAAAAGCCAAAAACTTGTGTAGTTCTTCTAATCGAGCAAAATGAACAAAGATTTTATCAAAATATAAACCTTCAATTTGTGCATAGCATTTTCAAACTAAGCTTGCTTTATTTCTTACCACTTCACCATTTTCATTCAATTTTCTCCTAAATACCCACTTCATGCCAATCACATTCTTGTTTGTTGGTCTAGGAACAAGCTCCAATGCCTGATTTTTCTCAATATGATCAAGCTTTTCATTCATGTCCTTTAACCAATTGTTATTTTGGCTAGCCTAAGTAAAATACTTCGAGTCCATCATAGATATGAGAGCTACATGCACTTGAGCTTAGGGATTGAACAATCTTCTTCTTAAGTATGGGGGATTACGCAATGCATTATATTAGATATCATTTTGGGATTGAATTTAAGTTACCATCAATTTGGTTAGCTAGTTGATTCTTTTGCACATATCTTGTAGGATATTTTGATTGTGGATTGAGGGGTTCTTCAATTTATTCATCTGAAAATAGCACATCATCCTTCTCATGATTGCTAACTGGATTACTGGAGCTATGATTTATTGGCTGATTGTCTTCAAAATCAATGTGTTCATCAACATTAACATCAATGCAATCAACTATCCTATTTCTATTCTTGTTGTAGCATCTAAAACCTTCACTATTCTAAGAGTATCCAAGAAAACTATCTTCAAAAACTCTTGCATCAAAATTACAAATATTTTCATCATTCCTTTTGATATAACACTTGCTTCCAAACACTCTGAAATGCTTGATTGTTGCAGGTCTACCATACCAAATCTTTATATGGAGTTGTATCATTGTTTCATATAAAGAGTGTTCTGTTTAGAATCACCACTACTATATGAATGTCTTCAGCCCATAATATCTATTAGACTTATATTTCTGCCATCATGGCTCTGGCCAACTACTGAAGTGATCTATTGGCTCTCTCTTCTACACGATTATGTTTTGGAGTCTTTGTTATGGTAAAATTCCTTTTGATTCCATGTTGTTTGCAAAAATCATCAAACTCTTTTGAAGTAAACTCACCTTCGTTATAAGGCTATTGACAATGCTAGAAACCGCCAACATATAGGGGGTCTTCCCAATACAAAGTCCCAATTAGGCCTCACATCATTTGGATTAGGAACCCCATCTGAGAAATAGGTTCCATTTCCATATTCTTAATGATTTTCCTTTACTGCAATAAAAAATGCAAAAGAGAACACATATTCTTTCAAGGTGAACAAGTTAACCTTCTGTAGTGTTTAATTGCAAAGTGTATAAAGGTTATTTCATAGAAGCTAAGAGAAAGTGATTCTTTAAGAGAAATTTAATAATATTATCCTATTAAATACACATTCATATTTCTAAAATAATCATTAATTATATTGCAACATAGTTCACAAATAAACAATGATCGTGAAAGAAAGAGGCACTTAATTCAAAGATGCATACTAAAGCCAATGAAATAGTTAATTTTCATTAGTATATATAAAAATAAACATATACCAAAAACAATGAAATAATAGTCTTACAATCATTCTTGACATATGCATGAAAGTGTGTCGGATCCAATCATTAAGTGAAAGTCCCAAGGTACATCATTACAATGATACAACACTAGTTCCAATAGTTGAACAATAAGCCACCACTTACTCCTCAAAAGACTAATCTTCTCTCCTATGCCTAGCTTGAGAAGCTAAGATAAAAAAATTCTTTTTCTTGAGCTATGAGGGTGTATTTATAACAAATGCGGTGACTCTCCACCTCCCTTATGACTCTTAGGTTCCCATGCGAGTTGTAAAATTCCTATGTGACGTTTCAGATCTACATGAATTTAGAAATTTCTATTCACTTTTCACATTCCATGTGGGGCCCTTGGGATTCCTTACATTTTACATTTTCTCATTACAAAATTACAATATTACATTCCAAAAATTGTTGCAAAATACATGACAACATATGAATTTTGTGGTGACACTTTGAGAAGTCATGACTTGGCGATATAAGAGTTCATTATAGTGTATAAATGCCAAGCTCTTCTATTTGCTATTATGTCTTCACATCTTCATGATAGGTCATCTTCATCCTCCAAAGGGGTTGATAATAGTATTGAAGTCTTCCATGTCATCTTGATCTCCATCCTTCTATCATACTTCAGTGTTCCTTCATTTCATTGTATGACGGTCTCTTTGAGCTTTGTCCCCATGAATGTCTTCTTACAACATCTCCTTGAGGTTCTCCTTGAACATTATCTTGCCATGTTCAAATAATAACAACTTCAAATTAAATTCACTCATGAAAAGACAATATCAATCATGAAATCACCTAGTCTACCTTGTTTCTCATTCAACATGATGATTGTGATGGGACAATGCAAAAGGTTTGAGGAGAGAGGCCTTGTTAAGCATAATGCATAGGAACAATAGGTAAGGAGTGAGGGAATAGGAGCTAATATTGCACAATGTGCAATTGGAAAGTATAGGCAAGTTAGGGATTAGGCATTAGGCAAGTCTAAGAGGAAAGGATGCATGACTAGGCATTGATATTATGAAATACATATGGGCTAACGGATATGCTCAAGGGATTATGTATTTTAGTACTACAAGGGTCCAAAAGATGCTCCACTATCCACTTTGATTACGCAATGTCTAAAGCAAGGTAAGGTTGGTCAGAATCGTGCATTCAGCAAGTGCAACCAAGCATTGTATTTGCTCATTGCGCAATTAAGGGAGACTGTCCTCTTGAACTGCATAGTGTGCAGTTCCTGGAGAAAAAGGAATCATCACCATGGCTTAAGACTATGTAGTGCATATTTGCTAAGGTTCGAAGAGTTGGTATTTGATCAAGCAAGTTGTGAGGACAATGAAAAATATGAAAATGACTAAGTGTGGGATCAGTGAGACAAGAGGGTGAGAGTAAAATCATATAACAATACTTGAACATGATAACACAATAATAAACAATAAACCACATGAAAAGGAGACACATAATACAAAAAATAATCATGTATTCATTTAAATGACAACAAAGCAACACTTAACTCCAAGTGTGACACTTAAGATATACCTTTACTACACAAGTGTCGACTGCAAAGAGAAAGTGCACAATACCTTGGGGAGGTGTCCAATGCATGTACGTATGATGAAGATTCACCTCTCAACAGTGTGTCAAACTTCCTTTAATAAGGGATGATACTTTCCCTAACAATATACGACACTTTGGATTTCTTTAGAAAGGTACTTGAAAAATTAGAGGACAAATATTAGATCACTCTAATAGCTCAAAAAAATTATTCACATAATCAAAGGGAGGCTCCAAAATTTGAATGCAAGGAAAAATTTGGAGGGTGTTGTATCAATGACAACACTTGGCGATTCACTGGAAGAGCTGTAGCTTCTCTATTAATATCTAGATTTATGCACAAAATCTAGTCTTTTGGGAAGTACTGATTCACCATGTGGATAACCTCTGCTTCCCCACTTATCCTAGTTATAGGTGTAGTATCTTTTATTCCCTTTCTTGTGCTAAAACACAATTACAAATCTTACCATATCTCAATATTTTTGATTGGGGAGAAGGATAGTATGTATTTGAGATTTTAGAATGATCAGAGTTTTAGTTCCATCTCTAACATTGCTCCACTGCCAGCAAGCCTAATCAGTACCCCAACATAATCACTTTGAGGAAACACGAGCATTGTTTTGCTACTTGTGATCCTATTCAATTCCCCAATGAAGTTTCTTGCTTCACCTGTCTGCACAAGAATCCTTTCTCTTCTTTCACCCCTTATTTTATTTTTAATAAGCTAATTGGTATTTTATTGATGTTTTGTCACCAGGTTGGAAGAGGTATTCTAACTTATTTGAGAGAAAAATAGGTTTTCCCTCCAAATATTCTTATATGCCTTTGTAATTGATATGCTCACCTTTTTTTGTTTCTCCTTTCCCTTCTCAACTCGATTGGATCGACATGGAAAACACCATTTATTTACAATACCAAGTCAAGGAATTGAGATCTAAAAAATAGATACGGGTATCATGGTTCTACTTAAACCTTTCCATTTAGATGGATCATATTTTCTATTAATACATCATTGACCTTAAAGATATTAGACCCAAGAAAACAAAAGGGACCAAAAGTTAACCAAGTATTGTTGAGTGTCACAAAGCCCTTAAAACATTTGCCACATTTGTTAGAACCAAATAAAACAATTCAACACAAGGTATTAGTTATGTACACTAAGAAAAAAAACAAGAAGAAGAAAATATAGGATGTGACATGAACAGAACAAGAATGGAAACAATCAAATAAATAAATATGTACATAGGCAGAAATGTAGCCCAAGGTTGCTACTGAAAATAAATTTTGAGATGTTGGCCATTAATGGGAAGAGAATCAATCTTCCAATCTAAGGTTTGAAGATGATAAGTATGGTGTCCAAGCTTATCGTGAATGGTAAAAGGTCTGATCCACAAGGATTGAAATTTGTTGCATTTACCTTTTTATTCCTAGGCCTTATCCTATTTCAATACTATGTCTCCCACACTGAACTCTTTGTTCCCTACATATTTCTGATCAATACAACACTTGATATGAATCTATTGCATATCAAACTTTTATTTTGTTTTATGCCTTTAGTGCTATAATTTAAATAGGGTGTCTATCCTGCTTTGAACAACAAGCCATGATTTACCCCAGGATTCTTGAGAAGTTTGTAAGGCTAGAAGGTAAAGATTCAAAGGAAGGATAACTTATTTTCCATACGTGTTATAGCACCATTTACTAGTCTTGGTAGATATGATGCTCTGGTTATGGCCTAGGGTAACCCTTCCTTTCCAAACTTGGTCCAAATTCTAAAAAACAATGTTTTATTTCCCATACGCTACTTTTCCCTGTGTTAAAAGTGTGTACATGTGGGTCAGTATATACCCAACCTGCATTCATGTGTTAAAACACTTAAAAATAATAAATCTCCTTAAATTTAGGTGGAATTTACAAGTTTTACTAGTTACTCAACTACTACAACCCATGGCCCAATTGTTTCCTGTTGGTTTTAACCCCGTACAAAAATTACCTGCATACGAATTCTAAATCACGGGAAAAATAAAAATGCGAGAGCATAAGACATAAAACACATATACACAGAGATTTCCCACTGGATCCCAAAATCAGGACTACTAGCTTGATTTTTCATTCTATTCCTTTCAATGTTACAATACATATTTATACATGCCGAAGCATCCAATAACATGGACCGAAAACCATCGCGTCCAAAACCATGGACTGAAAACCATAGGTAGGTTTGCCCAAGCTAATATAGGGTTCAAAAACAATTTTCCCGGGGCACTGCCCCAAACCCCGCAGAGGGGGGCTACCCGCCCCCCTCAAACCCCCTAGACAGGGGGGGCTATCGCCCCCCCTATGACCGCCCCACTGCGCAATCGGCACAACGAAAGTGGAAAGAATATAACATAGCCCAACAATATCCCACTTGTTGTTTTCTTTCCACAGGGGGGCACAGGAGAGCTTAGTCATTTTTCCAGCCCTTAAACGCCCGTTTTTTCTCTACACCAAGAGAACTTCTCAGAGCTCACAGATTTTGTCAATGCATCTGCTGTATTCTTCAAAGTGTCCACCTTTACCAGCAACACCTTTTTGTCTTCTATCATATCCCTCACAAAGTGATACTGAACATCAATGTGCTTTGTCTTTGAATGATAAGCAGGGTTCTTTGCCAAAATTGCACTTTGGCTATCACAGTCTATCCTTATAGCTTCCCGTATTAACCCCATACTTGAACACAATCTCTGCAACCAAACTGCTTCCTTGCTTGCATGAGTGGCTGCCATGTATTCTGCCTCTGTAGTTGATAGTGCCACTACAGATTGTTTCTTACTCATCCAACTGACTGCACCTCCAAATAGGTTAAACACATACCCACTTGTAGATCTTCTCTGATCCAGATCTCCAGCCCAGTCTGCATCAACAAAGCCATGGATATCCAACACTCTGTCCAATCCTGGTCTTCCTTGGTAGCACAAACCATAATCACTAGTGCCACGCAATTACCTGAAAACCTGCTTCACTGCTGTCTAGTGCTCCTTCCCTGGTTTTGACATAAACCTGCTCAATACTCCCACTGCATGTGCAATGTCTGGTCTAGTACAGACCATGGCTTACATCAAGCTACCG
>APFE030138251.1:0-12025 GCA_000404065.3 Pinus taeda | reverse complement strand
ATATAACACATGAAACTCAAAGTATACACAATTGGATGGAAAATTCAATAACATATCCTCCATCCAATAATAAATCCACAAACACAAACCTATCACTTAAGGTGATAGAAATGAAATACTTTCACCACATAAAATCTAACTTCTTATCTCATCACAATTCAAAAAAAAAAATATACAACACTCCATTATAAAAGTGACCCTCATTCTAAAATCAAAAATACAATTTTCAATTCTACCATCTTCATAAATATAAAGTTATATTCCCTTATAAATCAAACACTATCTATTCTTATGATCAAGAAAATAAAAACATTATATAAACTCATTGTTAAAAACAAAAACATTATTTAAGATTTAACAAATTTTAAAATTTATGAAAACAAATTGTTAAGCTATACTTAACAGCATTAAATTAACAACGTTAAGCTTAAATCGCTTAAATACTAAATCACTCTATTAACTCATAATAATTAATATTAAATCACTTCATTAACTCATAATAAATAATTAAAAGGTCGCCTGGAGAACTACTCTTCTTGCAACTCTCAATTAGATTTAGTGTTCAAATTCTACGGTCTTATGCAAAATACACACAACTCATATAAAAAAATCCAATTCTGCCCATTGTTTTGGCATAATAAGCTTTCAAATTATTACTCCATGCAGTTAGCGCTTGATCTGCGTCCTCACTGCCATATTCGGATTCTTCACAGCCAAGCTCATCATGGCTTCACCATAAACCGTTCCATTGATCTCTGCTATGAAGACTCCGACTGTGGGACTGAGTGCGCTAAGCTTCAAATCCAACCTCTCATTAATGTCTCTACAACAACAAATCGACTGTAGGGCGCTTACAACTCATGGCAATGGATTGTATCGTCTGATTGCATAGTGGGGCTGAGCTTCAATGTCTCAGCCAATCCAATCTCTCATTGCATAAGGGGCAATGGATTTGCATAGTGGGACTGAGCTTCAAATCCAATCTCTAATTGCATGGTGGGCAATAGGTTGTACCTTTTAAATTCATTCAATCTCTTTGGATTCTAACGGCATCACGTAACATTTCTGTTATTCGATGGAGTTCACAGTTAATTACGAATCTGAACTATACTATAAATATCGTTGTTCGCAACTTAATTGCAATCTATAACTATAATAATCCTCAGTTCTCTCTTAGATAGAGTACAGTTGACTGTAAATAGTTTTCAGTTGACTTTTTTAGTTACTATCGGCACCGATTTAACTTTAAGGGTATCAAAGTTTGCTGGGCGACCGGGCGGGTGCGCACGACGGGACCGTGGCGAACGGGTGTGCGATGGCTCCGTCGCACAAAATGCGACATTACTCCGAACAGGTTTGTGACGATAAGCGTGCGACTTCGAAATATGACCGAGCGTTGAGCAAACTTATATGGCGTGAGGAGAGGCTTGCATATGGCAAGGCCGACAGCCATGATAAGGTTTTAGGGCGCGTTTGTCGTGGAATTGGGGGTCGGCCAAGGGGCGACCACCCCCACACACAATCACGCTTGGAACCTATAAACAAGTGAGCGTGTGAGCTCATTTCACCAACGAAGATCATCGCATATCTTCACAACACAAGTGGAAACTGCGCACAAGGAAGGAAGTGCGCATTTCTCATGCGCACTTGCCTTGAAGACTTGGACGATTACCTAGATAAATATACTCATGCATAATTGGTACGTGTAAGTCATTCTTGTGCTTATAGATAACACCACATTTACGTATATGAGCTAAATGATTTAACAATTTAAAAGGGTTAGAAGTAACCGCACAAATTTTTTCATGCAAGTAGTAACTAAACAGAATGGTGGAGAACATCAGTACATCTACTATAGTTTAAAAATAATTTCCTTTATATATGAAACATATAGATCCATTATCACAGGCATTCATTGCTACCAGGTTTATCAAAATAAATAAGAGGTAAGATCAGAGGAAAGATTTAGTAGATTATGAGCCACAATTAGGAAATTTTTCATCTAGCGAAAGCTGAATAAGAAATTTGAATTTCACGTCCTTGAAATTTCAAATACACAGGGAATCAACTGGTTCAAGTTTAAATGAAGTAAATATTCATGCCATATTTACATTCACTCCTTGTTGAATATTATAAGCCAACCAAAAATGGATCTTGCCTCCGCCCTTCCTGCAATTGCACATCGCTGGCCTCTGGCCTCATTTCTTCATCTAGACATGATGAAGCCTTCGCTTGGAGGATAGTGGAAGCCAATGTCTCCCTTGCCAAGAATAGGCATGATGGTGGAAGTGAAAAGAATAACTAAAAATACTGCTACTCTTGAACCCTATACTCTTCCTTTTTTATTAATGAATTTGAAATGTGGCTATAAGAAGTGCACGAACCACACAAAGGAAAAAGGAGAAGGATGCATGATTGAGCTTGCAGTGAATCATCTTTATAGAGAGGGTGTTGCTTTTATAGTAACCTTTTTCTCAATTTGGTTATTGGCATGACTTAGAAATCTTATAGCTTATCCACTCTTTCCTCTTTAAATAACAATAAAAGCCACTGCCCATGTTAGCAAGGTTTATATGTCATTAGTGGTTAGATAAGGATTATAGACATGTCTTACTCCATTAATCTAGATCCTCATCCTATCCATATCTTTTTTTAGAATAACAGTGTGTTATGTGATAGCTTTTATCAACATGTCCGTAGATCACATTTCTAGATCCATAAACCAGAAAGTTGGCTTTTAATAGTGCTATTGCTTGGATGCATTCCTTAAACTTACAACCATGGTTTTCTCTGAAAAAATATACGACAACTTTCCCATGCCTCATATTTGCAATAGCGTAAACATACATGCAACTTTTTTATTGTTTATAACAGTGTTTGGGATTTCTCTCATTTCTAATATTTGGATGGTGCTATTGCCTTACCCGCCGGCCATCATTCCATTTGTGAAAACTTCTAATTGAAATAATCATTGCTCTCTCTCCTTTCGCTACTTTTCTCATGCCTAGTCGGGACAATTATCAACTCTCCAGGCGGCGGGTGACAAGGGATGACCTTCATATGACGAGCCATGTGGATTTTCCCTGTAGTAGTTTAATAGGCCGGATTGTAAACTAAGAGTTCGAGTGCCTCACCCCCTTCTCAATTTACATCTCTACCCCTCTTATACTATGATTGATATCAAAGTCATCGATCTCTCCTAGATATGCCTGTGGGCTTGTCAGAATCTAGCTTCAAAATAACATTGGTTCTCCATTAATGGAGACTCCCCATGTTTCAGCCGATATTTAAGCTAAGTACCAAATCAGTCCAATATCACGGCAATTTTTGCCTTCGAGCACTAAGACAAGCACATGAAAAACTTTTGCAGGAGGTCATAATTTGGAGTTTGAAACACCAAAAGTCCTAAGTTCGTCAACAACATAATATGAGGAAAGGGGCTAGAGGGATAAATACGCCATCGAAATCATACCACATTTTTATACACGTAAGAGAAATGTTATTCAACAAACTAGTTCTGCCATTCCTTTTTATTGTTGACCAATTCTGGTAGAACATACTTCAGATTTAGTACATGAATCTTGGAGCCTTACTAGACTAGTTTCTTCACTTCAAATGATGAAAGAATGATAACATCATTAAATCCTCATTGGATAAGGACCACTCTTCTATTTATCCATAAAACCCATCGGTCTTTATGTGATTTAATATCATCATAATATTTTATATGGAGTGGATTTGAATGTCAATGCTTCCACACTCCCATCATGCATAAGTCACTATGCACAGTTATACCATAATTTAATCAATTTGAGATCCTTATTTTATAAGGACCATATAATAACATGTTATATACATAGTAAATTATATATTTTATCGGCTCCTAGCCGAAGATCTTGCCAAGGATCAACTCTCCTCAATTGATCAATGCACTGGGTATTTAATACCCTCTTTCATGATTTAGTTACCATTAGCGACATCTTGCTTTATGGATTTTTCCATTTTCCTAGGTATTTTCTGGGAAATCTCATCTTTATCTCCCACCACTCTTTTCCACATAAAATCTTGCGTTTCTCTCCCGCAAATATTTTATATCTGATGGATATTTATCTCCCATCCATCCAATGGATATCCAATCCATCCAAGCTTATCTAGAATCACATCTATAATATTATCTTGAAAGATTCATCCCTATCCCATTCCTCATGGGATTTAGAAAGCATCTTCTCTCGCTTGGTACTCCACCCTCCAAGTGATTTATTTTATTAATTTATTTAACAACACATTTAAAACCCAAGGAAGGATATCACACGTAGATTTAACTTAGCTTAGGTTTACAATAATTTAGTACACAAGGGAGTCGTGTTACAAGTAGCATACACATATCTTTACGCAGAAACCCTTAAAGGGAATAAATCACATTTGTTAGTATGTAGATCAAATGTCACCACTTGGATTGCATCGAGTTTTTAGTAAGTACCCTAGGAAGTGTGACCTCCATAATGTGCTTTGTTAGCCCTAACTGGTAGGAAGCACCAAATCCATATAAATAGATTATTGTTTTTTGGCCTCCCCTAACAATGCTGGAACCTATGGACCTCATTGCTATGTTCAATGGGCTGTGAAAACCGCGATTCGCTCCAGAAAACCAAAGGCGATGGGAACGAAAAAAAAAACCAGTGTTGGAAGCTATGGATCTCACTCCCATGTTCGATGCGCTGATCTATGATCATTCACACCAGACAGCCCCGATTCGCTCCAGAAAAACTCGTAGATCATTCGTGCCAGGAAACCCCGATTCGCTCCAGAAAACCTCGATTTCGAATAAGAAAAAAGGTGGAATGAGGGGAATTGGGAGGATAACTAGAAAAAATGCGGTGGGAATGAAAAAGGGCCAGTGCCGGAACCTATGGATCTCGCTCCATCTTCAATATGCTGACCATAGAACATTCGCTCTGGGAAAACCCCGATTTGGAATAGGAAAAAATGTGGAAGGAGGGGACTTGGGAGGACAACCAAAAATAGAAAAAGATGCAGTGGGAACGAAAAAGGGCCAGCAATACTAGATCTTCCATAAATTGAAGCTATTGGTGGCAAGAGAGAAAGAAAGTTCGCGGGTCAGGGAGGCAGTGCAACAAATATGTGCGGCTTTTAAAGACGCAACACAAAGGTTAGTTGATCCGTCTGAACTTACGCTCACCAACTTTGACATTGTCCGCGCTGTTTATACACATTATGTGAACAACGGATGGAATCCCCTAAACTTTTTGTGCGTAGGGTTATTTTTTAGTATTTTTAATGAATGGACTATTATGAGCCCTAACTCTCTATTGCCAGATTAGCATTATTTTATCCTAGGGCAGAGGAATTGTAGACATTCTGTTAGCTAGCCACTTCTAACCGAAGAAATTTGTGATTATCTGAGACAGTTATTGTATCCGTTAACATTGGAAAATACCTTGGAACCTTTAGCCTCCCATTAGACATAGTTACTGGTTGGTTCTTTAGGCTTTGTCTCTAGAAAATCTGTCACAGTTGGCATCATATAGTGAAGGTCAAGCACCTGGGGAATGCAGTGAAGAGGAACTTTTAGTTCTAAATGATGTTCAGCAAAGTCACATCTCATTGGTTAATGGTGAAGCTCAAGAAGATGAATTGAGTGATCCCAAAACTAGCGAAGGATTTCATGACTTTGTATATCAAAGAAAGGAGCATTATGAACTTACTTCAATGGCTGAAACATAGGATGTTGAAGAAACTATATTTCAGAAGCAAAATGATGGCTCTCCTGATGCAATTTGCATGAAAGTGAGAAATCCTGAATATGTAGATATGTCCAACGAACTTCAAGGAACATATGAGAACATTCAAGCTTCAAAGGATGAAGTGCATCAAGACAACTTTTCAGACAATGGAAATGAGTTTTATAACCTCAATGAGTTGTATGGTTCAACTCCTCAAAACGAGGAAGATGTAATTGAGCAGATCACCAAGAATGTTCAAATTCCCTTAACAGATAGTGATCAAGTAGAACGTGGATATTACAATGTAGCTCTAGAAGAAAATGCAGTTGATGAAGCATATCAAGAAAGCATTAGTATTGTTGATGGCATAACCAATGCAAGTCCAATTAAAAAAATATTGTTTGATATGGAAAGCCATGGAAAACATGAGGGATTCATTGCCCCTAAAAAAATTGAGGGAAAAGAGGATGACCAGGAAGAACAATCTATATAGAACGGAGCTGAAGAGACACAACCCAGCTACTAATGATTTGCTGCAATAATTATAGAACAAATTAAACGAGTGAAGCTTCAAGATAATAATGATATGTTCCCTTGTTCAGGGATAATTGATTCTATTCTTGAAACAGAAGCAGACATTTCAATCTATTTTGTGGACTGTAAGAATGTGTTCCCTCATGAAGATATGTATGATTTTGTTCCAGTTAAATGATGGATTGTCTCAGTAATGATAGTACTGTTGTGTTGTTCCCTCTGATGTAATGACTCTGGTTACAAAGTTTGTAGGTTTTTTTACATGACTCTCACCACCAGAAGTCTCTCGCTCTAAATATTCATTGTTCTTAATGGACCTTGTTATTGCTCTCAGTTACAGTCTCCCATCTCTTGTATACTACATTGTACATTGTTCATCCATTCATTAATGATCCCATTGACATAGAGACATTGTTCCTCTGCGACCTAGTAGGCTTCACTGCAAATATGTGTCTCATTGTCCTCTGTATATATATAGATGTGTCTTTGTCTCTACATATTTCATATGGTCACGATGTACAAGACTTTGTTCCTGTGCATTATGTATAACATTAACACACAGGTCGATTGACATGTTCCTCTACAACAAAGTCAGTTTGAATGAATGGCATCAATCTACATTGCTTCTCTGCGACATATTTTGGCACTGATGCATAGTTAATATGGAATCGATACTCCATATATATGTAATCTAACCAATAGCATCAAATGGCATCATATTATATGACCATGGAAATAAATCCTAATGAAGACTGTAATCTTACAGTGACCAACATAAATAAACATGTTGAATTTATGATCCATAAGGCATTGTTGAGTATTTTTTAAGTGACAAGACACCATTGCTGAGAATTCGTTGTTTATATGAAATCTAACCAATAGCATCAAATGGCATCATCTTATATGACCATGGAAAGAACTCCTAATCAAGGCTGCAATTTTACAGAGACTAGCATAAATAAACTTGTTGAATTTAGGATCCACAAGGAACTGTTGAGTTTTTTTTTTTTAAGTGACAAGACACCATTGTTGACAATTCGTTGTTTAGATTCAAGTCTAGGGAAAATAGTTGGCATAGTAAGAAAAGATATGTTGCTCCCTCAGAACTCACTGATACTTCTCACTGGAACTAGCTAGTAAGGTGCCTATGAAGAACTGAAAGGAACAAATCTCTATGATACCAAAGATCATCTAACTTCACTTCTAATGAATGTCAGACTTTTGTGGTGTCTTCAATCTCCATAATAAGTCGAGGAGTATCCACCGATCTTCATTCTCTGAAGCATTGATCTATCTCATTGGTATAATTTCCTTTGCCTATTTTCAATATCATAATCAAGGAAGAGCATATGCATGGGCAGATTGTTCTGGCAGTCAGTGATATTGTTGACATCCACTATCTATACTATTAGCATTTCAAAATCAAAACTATCTTCTACACTTGGGGTTTCAGTCGAAGCAGGGTTTCAAATCATAACCCTACAAAAAGTTTTGAATAACAGTAAGAAGATCTTCATCAAGTTTGAGCTTTATCTAGCAGCAGGGCTGCTCCATTTCAGTAGTATGAATGACTTGTTTCAAGTATGGTAATAAGGATGACCAGGAAGAACAATATATACAGAATGGAGCTGAAGAGACACAAGAATTCAAAGTTGGAGAAAATATACGACTTGTGAAAGTAGACACAGTTTCCAGCAACCAAGAACCTTCTAACATGGATACTCCATTGAAGATGCCTATGCTTACAGAAGGCCTTGATATGTCTTCTTGGTTGAATTATTTTTTTGGTATTGGACTTTAGTGATCCATTAGATAAGCCAAATCTTATGGAGAGTAATGATACATTATTTTGTTCAGGTATTCATGATTCTCTTCCAGAAAATATCTCAGAGATTGTTACAGAAGCTGCCTGCAAGCAGGATCATTATTGATTGGATAATCCTTTGAAGACCTGTGAGGTTACAGAGGGATATAATATAGCTGCGGAAAAGAATGAAGTTGGAGATGGAGCATGCCAGGAAAGAATTTTTATTGTTGATGGCATAATTGCTGCAAGTCCAATTAGAGAACAGTTGTTTGATATGGACAACAACAAAAAACATGAGGGATTCATTGACATTGCCAAAATTGAGGGAAACAATGGCCACGAAGCTGGAAAGACCCAAAATTTCAAAGTTGGAGAAAATATACAGATTGTGGTGAGCAAGCAGGAACCATCCCAATTGGATACTCTGTTGAGGATCCATGAGGTTACGGCGGGATATAATATATCAACTTGTTTAAGAACCTTATTTGGCCTGGACTATAGAATTCCATCCAAAAATTCAGAACTTAGAAAAAGTTACAATATATCCCCTTGTTTAAGTATGAATGAATCTCTTCTAGAAGACAAGGATGTGTGCAATCAACGACTTTTCCTGGATAAGCCATTGAAGAGGCTTGAACATGCTGAGGGGCCAGAATATGATACCCCAGTGAAAAAGCTTGAGCTTATAGAAAATGATGTGACATCAGAGACTAAATATTTGTCACTGCATGTCCTACTTGGAGACCATATGTGTGTCATGGAGAGGGATGCTATGGTTTTGGAAGGGACAGAGCATTTTGAAAGTATTCTTCTTACAAAAAATTATGTGGAGTCTGGAGGAGTAGCTGAAGATTCTACTAGTTTGGCTGATATGAATGTTCCTAGTAAAGGGGATTCAAAAAGAACCAAATTGTAGACAAAATACTGACTTTGAGAAATAGATTGCAAACTTTTCAATTGGACTTATAGGGACAACTTCCAGAGTCATTCTATGCTACACCTTCCAGAAGGAAGATGAATTGAAAACTTAATGGAAGCACAAAGATAACCATATATACCATTTCTATTTGCAAGCCAAGGCAATCCATAGGAAGTGATGAGGCTATGCACATTTCATTAAAAGAGAGTCGTGATGGGCTAGTGGGACAACTTAGCTTATGGAAGCTATAGAATCTACACAAAGAAAATGAAACATCAGCAAAGGATTCTGAAAAGGTAAGCTAAATTATGTATTAACTTCAAATTTTTCCATCTTCTTTATCATATTCATCTTAAGGAACATAGTACACAGTTGGTGCACTGTATGCGTGACATTTTTTCATTTTTTCTTTCCAGGAGATAAGTAAACAATTTGTTTCACAGAATATGTCCTCACCTACACTGGAACAAAGGATGGAATCCTTTGACACACCACTGAAGACACTTGGAGATACTGAGGGCCATGATATATCTCCTTGCTTGTACACATTATTTGGACCAAAATGTACTACGCCATTGACAAATCATGATCTTACATAAGATAATGATAAGGTTGTTACTGGCACACCATTTGAAAATGCTCTGCAGCCTCCGTTAGTGACTGAATCAGGGGGAGTTGACAATTTTTGCAATGAATTGCCATGGTTAGTTTATGTATCCCATGAAAATAGGCCTGGTTTCCAACACCACAAGAAAGCCGAAGCAATGAATGCATTAGTATATTCCTAGCTATGTACACATCTCTCTTTTTCTGTTGATTTCCTCATATGAAATTCATTAATTATTATGCTGATGCTGATGATTGTTATCAATTGCTCCACTTAGGTTCGAGTGTCTGTTGTCCTCACAAATGGCCTCTTTCAGTTGAACCTTGATTGTGAACAATATACAAAAAACATCAACGCTATTTGTGAGGCAATGTGTTTTCTAATGGATCCAGTTCTTGGGAAGAAAACTTGCTATGTACTGTTTTCTCAGAGATCGACGCTTGGAGTTTTTAACTCAAGTCGGTTGACTCACAATGTCCATCACATACAAGTAATGAAGGAGGTTGGTGGAGGTACAAACATTTGAATCCTGACGGCTAAGAAACCTGCCTGTCCAATAGAGACAATTGTTTACCAAGATGGCCTTTTAAACTATAATTGGCCACCTTTCCAATAATTTGTTGTTATCTCTTCGTGCATTGAATGTTCCGACGTGGAGATCAAGCGCAACCAGTCTGAAAAACCATTGGAGTTGGGGGCTCTTTGACTACAGTTTGATTGGTTGACATCAAAAACATTGCTACCAACAAAGGTAAGGGGAAGAAGCCCATTAAAGCTAAAGAAGGGATTGAGAAATTGATCCTAGGTGTTCGCTTACACTGGAAATATGTGGTTAGGTTCTGAAAGTGCATGCTATTTGTAAGATTGGTGTAATGAAAGGAAGGGTAAGGAGGGTATAGCCAAAATAATTGATAGGTTTCTGGGGGACACAAAATTAGGCTATACCTACCTTCAGTGACAATGGAATTCACAACCACCAAACCTAAATTTTATATTTTTTAGGAACTAGCCAGAGTAGTGGATAAAACCACCACTCCTTTAGATCCTAATAGTTTCAACTTCTATATCGATCCATCTCCACTTTATGTTATTTCCTTGTAGACAAAGGGATGGAACTCCCTATTTGAAACATAAAACAAAATTTAAGGAACAATAGCATGCGTCGAGCAATGTTCTCTCCTGAGATGAGTTGTGGCACAAAAACCATGCATTATCTAAAGTCCCTCCTCTTGAAGGTAGAACTGGGTGAGTGGTTTGCAAGTGACCTGGAAAACTTCTTCATCCTCTATTGCAAAACATAGTATTTTTATGTTATTCAGTTGAAATCAAATGGAAAATCCAATCTGTGATATGTTTTATTTCTCTAAAATAAAATAAAATTAACCATAAGTTGTATTACAGATTTGTTTTCGACTTGCATCTCAATCAACGATATTAGGATATATATCTCAATAAATTACTGTTTTCATTGTCACGTTCCAGGTACTCCTTTGAGATCAAGTCCTGAATTCTGGATTTTATTGCTTTAAGTTCAGGCTTGAATGTGCTTTGGAGCTGTTCAACACACTCACTCAGTAGTTGCTACTGAGGTAAGATTCTTCTAGCTTTCATGATGAGAACTATTGTTGAATCTATTTAGAAATGTTTGTCTTCTTTTACATTTTCGATCACTCTATTCCTCTCATTTGCATTCATATCTGTAAGTGGAAACTTAATCTTTTTCAACTTGTGCGAAAAGGGAGTATTGAATTCAAAATTATCACTTGTAGATATTGTTGAAGTGCTAGGTTTCTTTAGAATAATCTTGTTCTTTCCACCTGAAATTAAATACAGAATTCGAATAAGATCTTCATCTTCCAAATTTAGTTGAGATTTAATTTCTACATAGCTCATCTTCGTAGCTTCATTGAACGACAATAGCAGATCTTCTTGGTATGTTGTTACTGCCAATTCTATTACCAATGGCTCTTGGCTCTACACAATTCATATGGCTCACGATGTATAAGACTTTGTTCCTATGCATTATGTATAACATTAACACACAGGTCGACTGACACGTTCCTCTACAAGAAAGTCAATTTGAATGAATGGCATCAATCTACATTGCTTCTCTGTGACATATTTTGGCACTAATGCATAGTTAATATGGAATCTATACTCCATATATATGTAATCTAACCAATAGCATCAAATGGAATCATCTTATATGACCATGGAAATAACTCCTAATGAAGACTGTAATCTTAGAGAGACCAACATAAATAAAGATGTTGAATTTAAGATCCACAAGGCACTGTTGAGTATTTTTTAAGTGACAAGACACCATTGTTGAGAATTCGCTATTTATATGTAATCTAACCAATAGCATCAAATGGCATCATCTTATATGACCATGAAAAGAACTCCTAATGAAG
>APFE030138249.1:7685-25452 GCA_000404065.3 Pinus taeda | reverse complement strand
TATTAGAGCCTCAATCTATTATACACTAACAGATCTATTTTACTGTTGATTTAAAAGTAATAAAAGGAGCTTGCTGACCTTCTTACAAAGTTTTAAACATTTAACATCTTATCATTCTATCATAAGCAACATAAATTAAGATGAGCATTCCATTGATATCAACTTAACAAGAGTAGTTCATGGAAAAATACCTGTTCCGGTATTTGATGACGATACCTTTGTCGCATAGCTCCAGCTGAACGCTCCTTCTCACCGACCCAACCGGATTTACCTCCCAGCCAACTAGGAAACAAATTCCTAGCCCAAGAAACCTCGACAGGTTCCCTAGCCCTCCGTGCCCAAGTCCAACCAGATATAGTGTGTCCTCAAGAAGAATGTGCAAAACCAGATAACAATACTTTCCTCCTCTCAAACCCAAGAAACCTCCATAGGTTTCCAAGGTCTCCCCAAAATCATAACAAGTCCAAACAATCACAACCAAACCCCACAATCATAAGCAAACCCAACCTCCCCCAAAACTCCCCCTTTTCTCCCTTCCCCCTTCCTTTTTTATACCCTCCTTCCCTTCTCCATCTCAACCACCTCTCATTAATGTCATTCACTTCTCACCCATCCCTATAGTTGACTTCTCTTCTCCCAAGTAAGCTAGGAGTACATTGGGTAATGTGAAATGAATACATACATTTTGAAATAATGGAAGGAGACCAAATTCTACCCAATATTCAATTTTAGAAGGTAAGTGGAGAATTTAAATAATGGAAATCATGAATTTTATATTAGACCTATATTTCTCAAGATTTTTAGATAATGTAAACATTAACAAAATTTGTAGGATAAGATTTAAGTGGGGCATTACACCTTTGACCCTTAAATCAGTACGAAGGGATTAATGTCGACCTTGATGATGTCCTCTATAGAGTATCCAGAGTGGAAGGGGCTTGTTTGTACAATACTAGATGAGCTCTAGGGGCTTGTTTGTGATCTTTGGGTGCTTAAGCTAATCTAGTGGGTAGTCCTTTGTATAGTACAATGCCTCTAAGATCTCGTAGAGACATGGTGTTTGGTGGCCTATGGGAGGAAGTCCATTGTCTCACTTATTTGTCACCAAGAGGGTTAAGAAGTGGATTTCAATTGGCTTCTATTGCATTTATTAGTGAGTTTGTGTTGAAAGAAGTGATAAGCTTGAGGGCACAGATTGATGTTTTTACGAGCGACTCCATGGTTACTCTGCAATGTCAACAATTTGTTCAACTAGTGTTGTGAGTTTGCACCATAGGGCACCTACCGAATTACCCTAATGACATGTAGACTATAGTTTCACACACAAGAGTGCATAAATAGACAGGACAAACAAACACTTTTGTTGCCCTAAACACACTTTGATTCAAACACACCACTTCTTAACACTTCTTTGATTAACACGAACTCGTATTCACTAAGTGAAGTATCCTGTGGTCTCTCTATGGTCTTGCTACCCTAATCGATATAGTCTTGTTACTTTAAGAAAGAAAGAACATAAATAGAACTCTTCATATCAGTTGCTTTGCTACTTACCCATTGCTTACTAGTAACACAAAGCATATATATATGTATGTATATCGAAATCACAAACGAATAAGGCTAGAGCATGACAAAGGAAAAGAACAACACTGAGTGGCGCATTTCATGCCGCAGAGATATAAGTTTCTTTGTAGGGATAGTCGCTGTAATCGAATGGGTGGGTTCCATTCGTCCATTATAATGTATATATAGGGAGCTTTGTATAGACAGGACACCGAAAGAACAACGAACATATGAGCAACATTTGTACTTTGTGCCATAGGGATAAATGTTGTTGGCTAGGTAATCCATGAAGAAAGAGTGGGTGGCCCACCCTAGGCCATCCTCCAAGCAAACACATAGACGTAAAAAAGTATCAACCACAACTTATCCCATTCTTGCCCGCCCTTTTGCCCACCTATTATTATTGAATCACCCTCTGATCACATCCAACATATGCTATTGGAAGGAAAAATAAATATAAATATCTATATATTGATCTATTTGGTTGATATATGAAGGACCAACCTTTGCTACACATACACAAATGTAGTAGCAGGGGTCCCACTCATTCGGGCTCAATGAGCCTAGAAGGGTCTCTTCACATCTGCCAAATGTAGAATGCATAAGATGAAATGACATGACCACCAAAAACATCACCATATAAAGGTGGTCTCAATTTGTAGTGGACACATGCAAACACACATCATCACTCATGTGCTTGCAACTTCAAGAAGAGCTTAGGTTAGTGTGGACAAGGGGGATACAAATATGTTTTGAGTCATTGGTATTTGATGATTTGTCGAAAATATTGTATATAGAGATGAAGTTTCTTGATCCGGCAAACATTCCAATATGAAACCATGCCAGCCAATAGTGGTAGTAGGGGAAAAGGTGGGGGCCAACATGACGACTCATTGGATTTGTTGTGTTAATTGAATTGGAGGATTCAAAACTATACAAATAGATAGATCGGGTGGACATCTTTTCGTACCACAAAATCAATTGAAAACTTGTTCATTTCACTTCTTGCCAAATAGATTTCCATACTCCTTTGAAGCCAGCCTCAAAACGGTTCAACTATTATGTAGAGGGGTGCACGAGTAAACGTCTATAATGGAGTGACACCAATGGTGGGGTAGGTCCCTGCCCTGTAGTTCAATTGATTCAAATGAATTTGTAGGCGACTCCTAGAGTAGATCCTACTTTTGTGGGGTTGGGACATCTCGACTCTTTCTAAGTCATAAGTTATTGGTACATTTGGTTTGTGGAATGTTGGATATACTCTTGATGTTATAGTGGAAGCCAGAAGGTTTGATCTTGGGCCTCGCCCAAATTACTACAATGAGTTGTTGATTTGCTATAGTTACAAAAAAAATTCCCCTTGTAAATCAAGACAAAAGTCAATCTTGATTGATGGAAATATAGTGCAATAGATAGTAGAGTGCCGCTTTTTGCTTAATATATGCATGCCGGCTAGTGCATTAGTGTTACACCAGGACCTAGAAACAATCTTCAATCATCTTGATTGATTACTTAGTCCACCAACCTAAGATTTGAAAGTGGAACTTCAAATAGATATGCCAATAGTTTGTTATTGCATGCCCACCTCCTGTTTTGAAGGTGACCCAATATAATGATATATATTTTATTATATATATGTATGCATTGAAACAAATAGGGAGGGGAGTGTTGGGCCGAAACTAATACTCTTTCAATCCAATTTGACTGAATTAGGGTAACATAAACCGATGGCAAATTGTGAATGATCGAGCATTAGAGGCTCACCTCCATCCACCTATATTTGGAATGCTTGTGTAAAAACTACTAGAAATACAAACAACTGCTACACTGGAAACTTAAATTATAAATACATTGAGTTTTTTAACATTCACAATGGAAAATAAATCAGAAGACAAACACATCAACCCTAGAACACAAGATATACCTAGGAAACCCCAACTCTGGGGAAAACCTGCAATGCTGCGTGCCTTTTATTATTTTCTTCAACAAAAGGATTTTTCTTCAAAATTTTATAGCAAGGGTAACTCCCTTTTTATCACAGGAAAGCAACCGATCAATCCTCCAAGATAAAATTGATCCGATCATTGCTCACTTGAACTGCCAAAAGGTTGCATAGATCTGCCTATCTGCTTGCATGTGCGAACACAAATCCTCTCCTCCTGTGTGCACATGCAAATTGGAGTTGCACAATTGAGTTCTGAGCTAAAGCAATTCGGCCTTCACTCAATCTGATCTTCTCCCGGAGGCTGAACCATTGCGAATTGCTAAACCCAAGTCTCTTCCTCCTGAGTCAGCATACATGTGTATTTATGCTACATGTATCGAATCCCTCTAGATGCTTAACGTAGATCTCCTCCTCAACAACCCCATTGAGAAAGGTTGTCTTCATGTCCATTTGGTGGATCTTCCACCCCATTTGCACTGGTGTAGCTGTAATTACTGCGATAGATGAGTACATGGCAATTGGGGCAAAGGTCTCGTCATAGTCAACTCCCCGTATTTGTAAGAACCCCCTTGCCATGAATCTTGCCTTCTACTTTTTGATACTCCCGTGAGCTCCATGCTTAATCTTGTAGACCCAACGAGAGTCTACCACAGACTTTCCCTTTGGCCGCGACATGACCTCCCATACATCATTCTTCATGGAGGCATACTCCACCATTGTATCTCTCCACACCTGTTGAGTGGCTGCCTCCTAATAGCTAGAAGGCTCGTCATCCAATAACTCTGCCCCGAATACCATGTATCTCGTGTACCTTTGTGGCTGTCTACTTTGTCGAACTGAAGTACTTGGAGCAACGACTTGCTCTTGCGCCTCCTAGATCAACTGATCTGCCCATCTTGTTCTCCTTCTCCTAGTGCTGGGAGTGACTACCTAAGTGGGATCTATTGGCTTTTGCATCTATGAGTCCCTCTCATCCTCATACTACCCATGCACAACTGAAGTCTGAGGTGTGGGTTGAGCCTCTTGCTTGGGAGCCTATTGCTCCTCTTGCATATTGACTTGGTCACGCTCTATGGACTTTTTCAAAGCCCTATCCTCCTTAAACTTCACATCTCTCTTGATAACTGTCTTCCTATGTGTTGGAATGTACACCTTGTGTACCTTGGATATCTCATTGTAACCCATGAAGACACCCTTCTTTGTTGTGGGCCCTAGCTTCTTCCTCTTCTCCTCTGGTATATGACAATATACAAGGCTACCAAATATGCGAAAATGACTGAGACACATTTGGTTTCTTCCCTGTTATTGCCTCCTCTGGTATAACTTGACCCAACACTCTGTGTGGGCTTTGGTTTTGCAAGAAAATTGCTGTATTGTACGCTTTCGCCCAAAAGAAACATGGGCAGCCCTTGGTCATGCAACATGGCTCACTCCAACTGTTGAAAATGCAGCAAGAAAGTCTCAATTTTGATTTTGCCATAGTTAAAATTGAGGAAATTCGAAATTCCACATCAGCAGACAACTTGGTGGAGTTAACTGAGGTGACATGGCTCTTGTCACTCAGTTAAGAACACATAATTTGAGTTAATGAGTTCAAGTTCATTTTGCTTATGTTGATTCCTTAAAAATAGGAGTCTAGCTCAGTTAATTCGAGTTAAGGGCATGAAGTTCAGTTGCATGTAGCGATTCCTAAATTTTAGGAGCCTAGGTTGAGTTAATTTCAATTGTAATCAATTAAACTAGTTCTAACTGTTAATAGAACTAGTTGGTTGTCAGTTAAGTAGTGCGTCATCAATCTAACTCAGAGATCATCTAGTTAACTGATCAATCAACTAAAAATTAGCTCATGCATGCAAAGAATTTGAGTTGCCCAGTTGTGGTGGAGTTTCCAAGGCAATTAACTAGCAATTGTAAACTAGTTGAGTGTACAAATGTTGCATGAGGTTAGGTGGACCATACTTGGGAATTGCACAATGAATTAGAGGAATTTCTTATTTAACGGGGACCTAATTCCTAAAGAAATAGTGCAAGGAAGTAGGGGCTCAAGTAGAGGCAAAATTTGGCTAAGTCCGGGTCAAAGGCCTTCAGTGAGCAGAGAGATAGCCTGTGCACTTGCAGGGTGAGCTCAGTTGAGCAAAGTAACTGTATTACATCTTTATTCATCTGATTAATGCAAGAGGCATTGGGGTTTTTAGCAAATTGCTTTCCCTATATATAAAATACTTGTTGCATGTGTGTGGTTTCTTATTGCATGTCTGAAATTTTTGTTCTAGATAGTGAAGTGAATTCCGTAGAGCAGTAGAGTAGGTTTGTGTCTTTTGCTTTATAAAATTTCAGAAGCAGTCGCAAATCTTATAATTTCTACATGGTATCCGAGCAGGATTCACATTAAAACCCGTCATTGAAGTCCTCATATACAATGATCATTGAAGAACTAATGAGCTAATTTCTACATGGTATTAGAGCAAGATTCACATTAGAACCAGTGATTGAAGTCCTCGTGTACAGTGATCATTGAAGAACTAATGAGCTGTTAGGAGGTAGAGTTGATGGAGTTCTAGTTCAAGGCATATCCAGAAGACCCTATGTGCATACTTCTTAATGGAGCTAGAAGGCTGCTAGTGGGCAAATCAATAAGCCAATGTTTAGTGACACAAAAAGGAGTTGTGGTCATTAATAATGGTAGATTGATATGATCAATGAGATTTCCCATAGGGAGATCGAGACTCAGAGGGAGTCCAGTATCAGAGGGAGCAACCCTATGGAAGCTTGGGAATTGCACAATGAATTAGAGAAATTTCTTATTTAATAGGGGTCTAATTCCTGAAGGAACAACGTAAGGAAGTAGGGGCTCAAGTAGAGGCAAAAATTGGCTAAGTCTGGGTCAGAGGCCTTCAGTGAGCAGAGAGATAGGTTGTGCACTTGCAGGGTGAGCTCAGTTGAGCAAAGCAATTGTATTACATCTCTATTCATCTAATTAATGCAAGAGGCATTAGGGTTTTTAGCATATTGCTTTCCCTAGATAAAAATACTTGTTGCATGTGTGTGGTTTCTTATTGCATGTCTGGAATTTTTGTTCTAGATTGTGAATTGAATTCTGTAGAGCAGTAGAGTAGGTTTGTGTCTTGTGATTTAGAAAATTTCATAAGCAGTTGCAAATCTAAATCATAATTTCTACATGGTATCAGAGCAAGATTCACATTAAAACCAATCATTGAAGTCCTCATGTACAATGATCATTAAAGAACTAATGAGCTAATTTCTACATGGTATTAGAGCAGGATTCACATTAGAACTAGTCATTGATGTCCTCATGTACAATGATCATTGAAGAACTAATGAGTTGTTAGGAGGCAGAGTTGATGGAGCCCTAGTTTAGGGCAGATCCAAAAGACCCTATGTGAATACTTCTTAATGGAGCTAGAAGGGTGCTAGTGGGCAAATCAACGAGCCAATGTTTAGTGACACAAAAAGGAGTTGTGATCATTAATATTAGTGGATTGATATGATCAACAAGATTTCCCACAAGGAGATCGAGACTCAGAGGGAGTCTAGTATTAGAGGGAGCAACCCTATGAAAGCTAGTACTTCAGGATATGGGGAGATCAGACTCTTTATTGCAGTAGTTGCAACAATTGTACGGAAGCAGTAGCAGAGCAGTAGTAACAACAGTATGAGCAGATCATATTTCACCATGCATGCAACTATAGCTCCAGGAGTGAGGTGGAGTGATGCAGGTCCTTAGTCCAAGAGTTGTGGAAATTTGGGAAGGGTCCAATTAGACGTTCTCCTCATGGATCATTACCTTGCTACAGGGGCCCACAATATCTAGTAGCAGGAGGATCAGTGCCAGTCAGATACTGAGGAGTGCAGAACAATGTTGACAATAGAGCAGGAGGCTCAGTACTAGAGTCAACAACAACACAATTTTCCCAGTAGAAAATTGCAGGCACAGATGATTCAATGTTTTTTTTGGATGCTTATTAGTTGCAGATGTTGCAGTAGCAACAACAATAGTGAGAGGTGTTGCATGTAGTACATTCCATAGGTGCAGGATAGGGGTGATTGATAATCCCTTTATTGCTGAGAGGGAGTGTTGAAAATGCAACAACAAAGTCTCAATTTTGATTTTGCCTTAATTAAAATTGAAGAAATTCGAAATTCCACACTAGCAGACAACTTGGTGGAGTTAACTGAGGTGACATGGCTCTTGTCTCTTAGTTAAGAACACATAATTCGAGTTAATGAGTTCAAGTTCCGTTTGCTTGTGTTGATTCCTAAAAAAGAGGAGTCTAGCTTAGTGAATTCAAGTTAAGGACATGAAGTTCAGTTGCATGTAGTGATTCCTAAATTTTAGGAGCGTGGGTCGAGTTAATTTCATTCAGTTGTAATCAGTTAAACTAGTTTTAACTATTAATAGAACTAGTTGGTGGTCAATTAAGTACTGGGACATCAGTCTAACTCAGAGATCATCTAGTTAACTGATCAAACAACTAATAATTAGCTCATGCGTGCAAAGAATTCGAGTTGCCTAGTTGTGATGGAGTTTCCAAGGTAGTTAACCAATAGTTGTAAACTAGTTGAGTGTACAAATGTTGCATGAGGTCAGGTGGACCATACTTGGGAATTGCGTAATGAATTAGAGTAATTTCCTATTTAATAGGGGCCTAAATCCTCAAGGAACAACACAAGGAAGTAGGGGTTCAAGCAGAGGCAAAAATTGGCTAAGTCTGGGTCAGAGGCCTTCAGTGAGCAGAGAGATTGGTTGTGCACTTGCAGGGTGAGCTCAGTTGAGCAAAGAAATTGTATTACATCTCTATTATTTGATTAATGCAAGAGGCATTGGATTTTTTAGCAGATTGCTTTCCCCAGATAAAAATAATTGTTGCATGTGTGTGATTTCATATTGCATGTCTGAAATTTTTGTTGTAGATTGTGAATTGAATTCTCTGAAGTGGTAGAGTAGGTTTGTGTCTTGTGACTTAGAAAATTTCATAAGCAGTTGCAACTCTACTTCATAATTTCTACACCAACTATGGCCCTGTTCTTTTGCTTTGCCATGCCGTTTTGTTGAGAATTATATGGTGTGGTCAATTCCCTCTTGATGCTCTCCTTGGCACACGACTACTTAAGTGCGTTTGAGGTGTACTCCCCAACATTATCAGATCTCGACGCTTTGATTTTCCTGCCAGTTTGGTTCTCAACCAAGGCCTTAAGATCTAGAAACTTCAAGAAGACCTCATCCTTCTTCTTCATGAAAAACACCCAAGTCTTTCTCGAGTAATCATCTATAAAGGTGACATAATACTTGTACCCATTGAGGGATACTGTAGGGAAAGGTCCACAAACATTTGAGTGAAAAGGTCCAAGATACCCTCGTCGCTATCTCTTTAAGAATCTTCAGTGTTGCATGGTGAAAATGCCTCATGTGCCTATGCCACAACTCTTCAAGCTCGTTGCCTGAGTCATAACCTCCTTTGGTAGTCAGTGTTGTGGCTATCTCAAACTATAGTCTGTATAAGACGTTGTGCCTAAACCCAATTTGCTTTAGCACCTTGGAGTCTGAGGGTTTTATAAAAACCCTTCCCTGTCTGAAGGTCACCTTGTACCCCTTATCCTCCAAAGTTGAAACTGAAACGAGGTTCTTCTTGAGTCCTGATACATAAAGAACATCTTTGAGATATAGAGGGTTTCCAGACTCCCTTTCAAAAAGAGCTATACTAGTACTGTCTCATCTCGATATCAAATCACATGTCCTCTCATAGTTTGCTAGAAATACTTCTTGTTTCTCGTCATATGATAGGACACATTGTTGTCCACATACCATAAACTGGTAGCCATTAAACTCGCCATACAGGTGATGAGCGAAAACCCCTTCTCAAAATGAGAAGAGAACTTATCTCTGCAGAGGCTGCTAGCTGGTCCTTCTTCGACCCTTTCTTCTCGTTAGGGCATTTAGTAGCATATTGCCCAAACTGGTGGCATGAAAAACACTTGATCTTGCTAAGATCCTTTTTCTTCTTCTCACCCTTAGAACTCAGCTCACCACCACCACTGCTCTTCTTACCCTTGGAATTGGTCCCTTTACTGGCAAGAGTGAAATTTTCTTCTTCCTCCTTGTTTTTAACACGAGTTCTAACCCAAGCCTGTATGTAAATCTCCTCTTGGATGCAGCTAGCCCACAATCTCTCTCAATCTGGAAAGTTTTTTCGGGCACATATTCTATTGGTCAAGGCTTGCCATGACTTGGTAAAACCCAATAGAGAAAAATTTACCAGATCCCTATCTCGAATTGTCTCTCCCACACCAGTCAACTCTTCCTTTACCTTGGAAAACTTGGTAAGGTAAGAAACCACTGAACCTGACTTAGACATTTTAATGCTCTTGAGCTTGTCCTTCGGTACCAACCTTTTGGCTTTGCTCGAACCCTGATAAAGACCAATGATGGCAATCCACATTTTCTTAGCTCTCTTTTTGCTAGTCAAGTGAGCGATAATGTGGTCTTTGACTCCCTCTAATATAATCCTTCTTGCCCTTGCACATCCATCTTTTTATGCTGAGCCAACTGCTAAGAGTCTGTTGGTGCGGGTGGGACATTATCAACAAATTCCCAAACCCCTTGTTCCTGTAGCACCATTGTTATCCGTTCACGCCACAAACAAAAGTTGGACACACTGGTAAAATCAATGCACATTGTTTAGAACTCTAATGGCCAGATCGATCTGATAACTTGCTTACTCTGAATCAAAGATTCTACTCTTGAAGATAAAATCTGTGCTTGTTCTTCAATCACAAATTGGGCTCTGATACCATGTTAGATTTTCTTAAAACCTAACAACTAATTTACAAATTTTCTAAGTGTAAAAATTACTAGAAATACAAATAATTGTTGCATTAGAAACTTAAATTGTAAATACATTGAGTTTTATAACATGTATAGTGGAAAATAAATTAGAAGACAAACATATCAACCATAGAACACAAGATATATGCAGGAAAACCCAAATCTAAGGAAAACATGCAACGATGTGTGCTTTTATTATTTTCTTAAGCAAAAGGATTTTTCTTCAGAATTTTACAGCAAGGGCAACTCCCTTTTTATCACAGGAAAACAATTGATCAATCTTCCAAGATAAATCAAACTGATCACTGCTCACTCGATCTGCCAAAAGGCTGCGCGTATTTCCTTGTCTACTCGCACGTGCGAGTGAAAATCCTCTCCTCTTGCGCACACGTGCTAACTGGAGTTGTGCAATACCTCTATCTTAGAAATTGGGGAATTCATGCCATTCATTAGAGATGCATATATAAATCTCCCGTTTTACTATATTGACTTTATTTATACTATATGGATGGACAAAAAGGTCCTTCCTGAAAAGTTAGATTGCCTTCCTATGCTATAGTTATTCTTGGCTTAACGGGCCCCTTCGAACCCTCGAAGGGGTCCCTAATGGATAAGTTTGGCTTGGCCCCTCAAATACTAGGCTTGGGTTTCCCTTCAAAGTGTAGAAGCATTGGGGTGTAGGTTTGTTTGATGTGTAGAGTCGGTCTGCTATTGATAGTTCCTTTCCTTATCTATGCGAGCACATCTTAAGCAACTACTCGTGTTTGGCTAGCTTGGAAGAAAGGTATGTATTCCCCAAGAGTGTAATGAGGTAAGGGGTACGGGAAAACCAATTCGTCGAACCAAGTAGTAAGGTTCAGTGGCAAGAAAAAGTCTATAGTGCTCTATGGTGGATTAGGGAGGGCTTCATTGTGTTGGTGGGCTAATGGATGGCTCCTCACTATAGGTTGGTTCACGAGCTACAAGAGCCACCTCGCTAGGCCAAGTAGGATAAGGGTTCCGCAATCCCATAAACAAGCTTAGCTAGGGGTGAGGGAAGAGGATAATTCAAAATAAAGGAGAGGCCTAGAACTAAGGTACGATGAGAAACTAACATGGCGAGTAAATAAGTGAGTATAAAGAGTGTTGAAGACCGAGACAAAGCATTTGAGAGGCCATTATTTGGACAAGAAACTAAATGCGAAGATGCTGTGTGGTATTCCTAATGACAATATACCGGAGCATCAAAAGGAAAACGAACAAGGGTTCTCATGCTCCCGACTAAAAGGCCCAACTGTATGAAATCCCTGCAGTAAAGGTTAGAATTGTCCCTGCCAGGGAAAGTAGAACTAAGAGGGTTGAGGAGGCCTACAAGCAAGCTAATGTGAGCACAATATTATTCTGGAGGCTTGTTGCCTCAACATCTAACAGGGCTTGTGAGAGGCTTGACAAGGCAAGGGCTAGACTAAGACACAACAATGAGTTGGATGCCATTATCAGCGTAGCACTTCACCTCTTGCTCTTCACAACACGAGAGGCTTCCTAGTATAGATCACTTAAAGGTATTCTATGTTGATAAGATCAAGGTGATGTTTAGGAGGCTTGATTGAGGTACTTCTGTCTTGGAACCAAGCACAATTCTTTGTAATAAGGAAAACATACCTTTGAAGAAGATTAGGAAATAGGGCTTGTAGCCTAGGGTTTCAGGATATAGCTCAATATTGGTACATTTAGGAATATAAGCACAATGAACATGTTTGTTCTATTGATCGAAGTAGAGAAGGAAGGGTTTTGCTTTCCTAAGTGCCAAAGCTAACAAAGGGACCCATAAGATAGCCACTTAGCAGAATTATTTATTTAATTAACTATTTCCTAAAGTTGGACCTAGGAAAAATTTAAATTCCTACACTCAACTTATGATTCAATCTCAAACTTTCGTCAAGTTCTAATCTTAGCCATTGAGAGTGATGGTGGGGCCTAGCTCAATTATAAGAGGGAATAGGGGTAGAAGTGGACAATTCGATTTGGCACGACAATGTGTGTTTTCTCAACAAAAAAGACTAGGGCTTCATCAGACAACAAAGATTCAACGACCAAGAAGGAGAGAGAGAGGCAGGGCCGAATAGCCCTAACTTAGTTAGTTTCAGCATGACCATATGATTCACACGTGGGCGCAAAGAGGCCGAGTTGCACGTTCGTACAACATGTATAAGGTGCAGGAAGGTCATATTGTGCAACCATACAATAACATGAGTGTGTAGGAGGGTGTTCATTTTTTTCTTGAGGAGATGATCAAAGATTTTTTGTTGTGAAAGGAAAGTGTTCCCTTGCTATAAATTTTCTGAAGATAACATTTTGTTGAGCTAATAGAAAACACACATAATTTGTAGGTTTTCCCCAAGTTGGAGTTTATTGGGTATTTTTGGTGTCTTATGTGTTGAATGTGTTTTGTGTTTAACTTTATTTATTTCCACTGTGCATGACATGATTAGAAAACTCAATGTATTTGTGATTTAAGTTCAGGACAATAGTTTGAATTTTATTTCTGGTTACAAACTTAAAAAATTACAAGGGTTTTAAGGAAATTAACATGGTACCATAGCAAGTATCTGATTGAAGACCAAGCATGTGTTTCATCTATAGGAGCAGGTTCTGTGTTTAGGGGGAGAAAGTTCATTAGTTTGACTTGGCCACTAAGGTTTCTGGGTAGTGTGAATAAACAATATGGTATATCAAGGTCTCAGATTTGAGGATAGGTTGGATAGTGCGTCCAATTTCTGCTCATGGTGTGAGAGGATTGGTGTGGTGCTAGAGGAACAAGGAGTGTGAGAGTTCGTGGATAATGTCGCAACTGCATCCAATGATCCTCAACAATTGGCTCAACATAACAAGAGAGATGCCAAGGCAAGGAGAATTCATTTTGAAAGGAGTCAAATACCACATCATTCCTCACTTGACTGGAAAGAAGACAATCAAAATTATTTGGATTATCATCATTAGCCTCTATCAAGGTTCGAGTGAGGCCAAGAAACTAGTGTTGAAGGATAAATTGAGTACTATCAGGATGCGTAAGTCATATTCTGTGGTGTCTTACCCTACCAAGTTTACCCAAGTAAAGGATGAGTTGGTTGGTTGTGGGCGAGACGGTTACAGATAGAGATTTGGTGAGCTTTGCCCCAACTAGTTTCACCAAAGCTTGGGAAACCTTTATAGACAAAATATGTGCCAGAGAGAAGCTTCCAAACTAGGAGTGATTATGGGGTGACCGTGCCCATGAAGAATTCGCAGACAAGCTTAATTTGGGTCTTGTATTGAGGCCGAAGATGAAAAGAACTTTGCCCTAATTAGGAAAGGGAGCTAGTTGAAGGGCAATAATAACATTGGTGGTGGTGAGACGAGCTCCAAGGGTGAAAAGAAGAATAAAAATCTCAACAAGATCAAGTGTTTTTCATGCCACTAGGTTGGGCACTATGCTACTAAGTGCCCTAGTCGAAAGAAAGGGTCCAAGAAGGACTAGGTAGGAGCTTCTGCAGAGATAGACGAGTTCTCTTATCACTTTGAGAGGGGGTTCTCACTTATTGCTTACATGGCAAGCTCAGTAGCTACTAGTTTATGGTACATAGTCAACGATGCAATGGGAAACAAGAATTGTTTCAACAAATTGGCAGAGAATGACATGTAGTTCCATATTGAGATGAGAGATGATGGGAGGTATCGAGTCGAGCGCATTGGTACAGTTAGATTTGAGAGGGAGTCAGGAAACCCTCTATTTCTTAGAGATGTCCTTTACGTATTGGGGCTCAAGAAGAAGCTCATTTCAGTTTCCGTGTTGGAGGATAAGGGGTATGAGGTGACCTTTAGACAAAGTAGGGATTTTATAAAACCCTGAGATTGCAAAGTAACCAAGCAAATTGGGGCTAGATAGAAGAACCTGTATAGTTTGCAGTTTGAGACAGCTGCAACACTTATTGGCAGACAGAGCCATGACTTAGGCAGGGAGCTTGGAGAGTTATGGCATAGGCGCATGGGGCATTCGCACCATGGCACGCTAAAAATTATCAAGGAGATAACTATGGGGATGCCACTGTGCAACGTGGATTAGCATGAGGTGTGTAATGACTACACACTTGGCAAGTATGCCAAAAACTATTTTCCCAGCAAAGCTAGTAGGGCCAAGGCAATCTTGGACCTTGTTCATTTAGATATTTGTGCAACTCTCACTTTATCGACAGTTGATTGGGTCACTAATATATTTGGTGAATGCAAGGCTAGACATATGTTTTGCAGTTAACTCTTTGAGCCAGTTCATGGTCGAGCCTACCAGGGTGCATTGGGTTGTTGTAAAGCACGTATTGAGGTATCTTAGGGAGATAATAGAGTGTGGATTGAGGTATAGATAGGTTGATGGGGTGAGGCTTGAGGTCTTCACTGATGTAGATTGGGCAGGGAGCTCCACAGTTAGGAAGAGCACATTGGGATGCACATTCATTGTTGGATCAACAACTGTTTCTTGGTTCAGTCAGAAGTAGAGATCAATTGCATTGAGCTCAACAAATGCCAAGTACATGGCTGCCAGGCTGGTAGCATGCAAGGCCATCTGGTTGAGGAAGTGCTCGTGGGCTTGTTTGGGAAAGAGTTGGAGCCCACCATGATCCACTGTGACAATCAAAGCTGCATCAAACTCTTTGAAAATCCAGTGTTTCATGATTACTCAAAGCACATCGGGATACACTATCATCACACCCAAGACATTGTTTAGAGAGGTATAGTTACAATACATACCGACAAAGGAGTAGACAAAAATATTCTGTCCAAGGCATTGCAAATGAGCATATTTGTTTACCTCGGAGATAGGTTGGATGTAGTACAAAACACCTTCCTCTCTAAGAGGGAGTGTTGATTGGAGTTGAGAAGGAAGGGTTCTACTTGCCTAAGTGCCAAGGCTAGTAGAGGGGACCTACAAGGCAACCACTTAGCAAAATTATTAATTTAATTAACTATTTCCTAAAGTTGGACTTAATTTAAATTCCTACAATGAAATGATTTAATCTCAACACTTCATTAAGTTCTAATCTCAGCCATTAGAGTGATGGTGGGGCCTAGGTTGAATTATAAGAGGGAATTGGGTGCAGAAGTGGTGAATTCGATTTGGCACAAGAGAGTGTCTTTTCTTAACAAATAAGACTAGGGTTTCAACAAACAACAAAGATTCAACAACCAAGGAGAGAGACAGGGCCGAATAGCCCTAACTTACTAAGCTTTAGCGCAACTATACGGTTAACATGAGGGCATAGAGAGGCCAAGTTCCGCATTTGTATGTGTACAATGTGTAGGAAGGTTGTACTGCACAACTGTACAACAAAGCAAGTGCACAGGAGGGTGTTCGTTTTTTTCTTGAGGCGCGCATCAAAGGTTTTCTATTGTGAAAGGAGGTGTTCTCTTGCTGTAACTTTTTTGAAGATAACATTTTGCTGAGATAATAGAAAACACACATAGTTTACGACTTTTCCCCGGAGTTGGGGTTTACTGCGTATTTGAGGTGTCTTATGTGTTGAATTTGTTTTGTCTTCAACTTTATTTATTTCTGCTATGCATGCCATGGTTAGAAACCTCAGTGTATTTGTGATATAAGTTCAAAACAACAGTTTGAATTTTATTTCTGGTTACAAACTTAGAAAATTACAAATAAGTTGTTGGGTTTTAAGGACATCTAACATGCTCTATAAAATATGATCATCCAATGGAGTGGTAAACATTCAAATAGCCCTAAGTTGAAGCCTTGTATAGAGTTAGATTTTTTGCAAAGCCCTAAATTGCCTAGGGTTGATGACATCAACCCTCATGAGGCACTTTTAACCATGCAATATGCTAAATTTTGAGTTTGTGAAGTCAAACAAGGTGGGAGAATGCCAAATCAGCTCCAACATTCCAATAATTCAAACCCTAGTTGAATTTGTCCTAAGCCCTAGCCCTAACAACTTGCCTTCAAAGGCCGAAAATAGAGAAAGAGAGGGAAAAGATAAAATTTTAGAGTTTCTAATCATTAAGAGGTTTGCTAGTGCCTTTTCCCCACTTGGATGATGTAGTCTTAGGAACTTTAACCATGGTAATATCAAATCTTTGAAGGAAGTAAGGGGAAAATCCTAGTTTTCACTTTCTAACCCAAACTATCATTTTATGAGGGGCCTTCTAAGAGGTTTTCGAGGGAGTTTAGGGATACAAGATTAAGCATACAATAATTACCAAGAATTTCATGTAAACATGTACATTTAGACAAGGAAATTAGAAACCCTAGCAATATTCTATTACATACATAACCATAAAAGATATTCCACAAAAATATTCATAATCTATCCAAGAACATGCCCTTTTTCAATCTTAAAATGGTGTATCCACAACAAAATACTAGTCTCGAATAGCCAAAATCTACATAAGATCACATCTCCACAAGCAACGAAATACAAAGAGCAAGTCGAGTCTCTTCTAGAGAGGCCAAATTCCACAAATGTGATGATGAACAAATGGTAGATGTTATCCTCTACATATATGAGGTTTATCACCTCTAATTAATAACTAAAAACCCTACACAAGTTTGATTTTTGAGTAGACATAAAGAGAATTTGGGTTACAAGCCAACCCACTAGCTCAACAACAAAATATGCCAAAAGAAGCCCATGAGTGTGAGTCGTAAGCCCCAAAAATGGATGACATCATGCCCTTCTAGGGCTATCAATGCTCCATCAATGCAATGGAAGGACTACAAAGGTCTCCAACCATCATGATCATCCTCCATTTGAGGAAAAATCCTCAAATCAAGCCAGAAAGCATCTCCATGTGTCCAAAATTTAGCTATGGGTTCCCTGTGTCATCTCGATGGTGCCAAGTAGATAATGTGGTGCTCTCTCTCTCTCCAATATTGGGGCTCCATCAAGTGCAACAAGCCCCCCTCAGTTATCCTAGGGGATGACCATCCTCCTCTAGGCTTTGGATTAAGGCATGCCCATCAACTAGTGTTGAAGCCAACTTGGGGGCATGTTTGGGTCGGCTGGTACATCATTAAGAATCCCCCATGCCAAGCAAGAGAAGCTCAACATTTTGGCATCTGGGGGTGCTTTGGGTTATCCATCCATTGGTTAGGTCATCAAAGTGCCCGATACTCTGCTATAAAGAGGCAAGATTGCATCTACTAAGTCATTGTACTCTTTGGAAGTGTAATGTAGTCTAGGCATAATGTGGAGGAGGGTTCCCTAAAAGCGTTAGTTTCTCTGGACCCATTAGTAAAACTATGTCAAACTTAAGTGAAAGCAACCAGTCATTAGAGACTAAGATCATAAATGCATCAAAGTGGAACATATTGAAGTGTTAAGGGCATATTAATACTCAAATTGGGATCACCTTGAACTATATAACTAGATCAGATCTCGTAAAAGTGTTCC
>APFE030138248.1:56721-68411 GCA_000404065.3 Pinus taeda | reverse complement strand
CATATTTCGGTATTTTCCATTAATGAAATGAAGTGTTATTTCCGCTGCATCTCTTTATTTATGGTTATTGCATCTCTGTATTTCGGGTTATCTCTGTAATCTATTGCGTTCCTGTTTAAATCCGGATCAGTTATCCATATTTTCCTCTGATGCTAAGCCTACTATTGTTTATGATTTCAGTCATTTCATAGCTGAAACCATACATGAGAAGTTCGTCAAATTTAACATTGAAGAAGTACTCAAGTATGCTTTAGTACTTGTGTATATTTTTATATATTTTCAGGGAGACAAATTCCCATTTCCTTTGCAGAAACTTGATGAAGAAGGACAACGACAATCAGTGATTTTCTGGACTTCAATGGGGATGAAGGAGAAAGAAGAATTCACATACAAGCAATTCATAGAAATATTTATTCATACAGCCCTCAGCCTTATGAGCAGCACTCCATTACCAAGGATTAGTGAGGAGATTGTCAAAGAATTTCAGTTCATAGATCAAGCTGCAATAGGAGATTGGTATTGCTACCAAAACTACACAGAAATCAGGGTTTTTGGCTCTGAGCTTCCACCCTACAAACTGCCAAAGTACCTCCCTGTTAGAATCCTTGAACTAGAGTACTTGAAGCAAAGATTGAATTTAGATGAAGTACATTTTGTAGCTACCAAAAAGAAATTGCAATTTAAGCTTAAAGCTCAAGTTGGTCCCTTCATTTGTAATACCAGGACAACAGGGGAGGAGGTTGATAAGCTGTTAAAAGAAATGAAATTTTCTCTCAGTTTCTCTTGGTCATATGACCCATTGGGAGTCATCTCCAAACTTAGGGTGGAAAATAAGTTCACACCATATCATCATACAGCTAGGCATGAGATAGAACAGTTCAAGAATCAGTTGGAATGGACAAAGAATACCCTCCAAGAAGCTAAGGAGCAGGCAGTCTCTACATCAAATAAGCAAACTCAAATTGCACAGGAAAAGACAGCCAAGAGAGGGAGGGAAGAACAATCTTCACCTACAACAGAAGCCACAAACCAAGGCCTCAAAGTCTTTCATAGGAAAAATAAACAAAGGGTCTCTATTAATATTGATTCACAGTCTGGTGAATAGTCTATACAATCTCCAACTCAATCTACCATTTCTCATGAACAATAGATAGTCTAAATTGTTGGAGGCATTCCAGAGAATAAGGAGGAAGACATCTTGCATGTATTTAGTGAAATCAAAAGAAAGAATCAAAAGTTGAATACTTACACCCAGTTCTGGAAGCATTCTTCCAACTCTCAAGCCAGGCTTCTTTCAATCTTCGACTCTGAGAAGGGGGAGATGCAAATGGCTTTCTTGCAGGCCCAAGTACCTCAGCCTAGGACTGCAACACAATACCAGAAACACACTTATTTTTAGTATAATGTCAAGGATGTGCATCCAATTGATCAAATTGAGATGCACAAACAAACTTGATAGATGATTGCTTCAAAAATGCAGGTTACATTAGCCAGCATTTAGTCACAATTAAAGTTGGAGAAGGTCTCCTCATTAGCAAAGTATACCAAGATTTAGTCTTTATAAAATATAGTACTAAGGATGGGATATGACACTCAAACATAAATGTTGCAGACGAGCTCATTAAGAAAAACAACATTGAGGTTGCAGCATTAAAGAAAGAGCTGAAAATACCAGCATTTGAGGATCCAATGGCCAAAGAAATCGAGGAGATAGAGACTCAAAAGTCAGATATGATGAAGCTCATCATAGAAAATAATTTGAAAATAAAACAAATGGAGGAGCAGATGGAGAAATTGGTTAAGGAGAAGGAGGAAGCTATCAATAACATTCAAACTTCAACGGATGTAGTTTCTCTTGCAACAGTTCCCATCACCAGAGTTTCTACTACAGCCACTACATCAGCAATAGGTACAACAGAAGTAGTTGAAAAACTTATTGAAGCTATTTGGAACCTGTCTATTCAGACAAGAGAAATCAATAAACTAAAGGATGAACTCAAAGAATTATGACATATGAATTCTATATCAAATAGTTCACACACAACTGAAACAAACAAACTCAAAGGCCAAGTGGAGGTGTTGAAGAAAGAACTCATAGATTCCTTCATAGGAAACAAGTTGCGTTTAGCAAAAGAAATTATGTGGGAAGAAATCACAGAAGAAATCAAGGAGATTTGGCCCTCCATTAAGATAATATTCAATCAGAAAGATCTCTTGGAAAAAGCTTAGGAAGCAGTGGAATCCATAACTAGGCAGCTAGAGGATATGCCAGAGACTGCCTCTGATATAATCAAATTTCTAAATTCCAAGGATGAATATGAGCTTGAGGAGTTAAGGATAAGTCACAGAACTACAACAATATTAGAGGTAAAGAATATTATCACTAAGAAAAATCTCACCTTTCAGCTACAAGAAAAGTGCAACAATGTCAACAACATAGTTCAGAGATTTTTCAACAAGATTGAACCTTTGGTCAGTAAAGGTTTACACTCTATGATGCTTATTAATGATAAATTGATGCCAATTGAGAATTATGTCAAGAAGTTAACAGAGGTGGGTACCCATGCAGCTTCAGTAGCCAATATCAAAGGATCAACAACATCATCTCTCATAGCAAAAACACTCAGGGATTCTTTCTTCATCCTGGATGAAATCAAGCATATATTTTTGGTAAAACCCACTTTTACTAAATATACCAAGATGGATGAAATCTACAAGAGGGTAAAAAGGATTTCTATCCCAGATAAGAAACGCTGGGAAGAATTAACATATTTACTTGACTAAGGATAATTGAACAACATTCAGGTTTTGAGGGAACAGTCAGCAGCTTCAACCACTCTTCAACTTTTTCAGTAATAGTCATCAAACAGCGCAACACCAGAATAGTGCCAAATCATTAGATAGTTTTATTTTTGATTTTGTAAATAATCTATTTTTGTAAAAGCGGTTCAGGATATTTTTCGTCCTATTGTTGTATAAATAGCTCTCTTCACGAGTTATTAAGGGTTGCACCCTTGAAGAAGAATTTCTAGACATTTGATGTAATCAATATTTCTGGATCATTAATACAAAGCAAAGGATTCTGAATTATGTTTTACACAGTTTGTGTTTCCTGTAAGTTTTTCCAGTGTCATTCATTATGTTTTTTTTCTTCATATACTTGTGTCTTGTAGAGATAACTAGGTAGGAATAATTGTATTTCAATCTATTCCTATAAGCTTTCTGAAGTGATAATTTATAAAGAGAATGAATTAATGGACTATTTGTTTAATTAATTCCCTCAAAATCAATAAATCATCAGCATCTTTTGTAGGCTCATGCGTATTTTCTCAAACCTTTAAACATAGTTTAAAGCTTTTCATACTTATGATTATTTGGCTTTCAATTTGAAAATTGTGGGAATCATATTACTTTTTTGTTTCTTCTCATCATCTTAAAAGCTATTTCACTGTGTAAATATTTATAGCAACCCTCTGCTGAGATATTGATATTATTCAATAGGTTAGGCACATCATTTCTATATCTATTTCATCCATTGGTCTCCCAAATTAAAACAAAACCCCAAAAACTTTTATCTTAGATGCTCTAGCATATAGCTAACCATTATTATCTCAGAGATACAACATCAAACTAGAGCTGTTGTCGGGGATTCAAATTTCATTAAGTTTTCCTAGGGAAACAATATGTATTCCATTCCTTTAAGGTGATTAAAGGTCTAGAAAGGTTAAAATCCTTCACCTGGTGGCTCCACTCTTCCAAACTGGCACCTTTTAAGCACACTAGATCTCGTTCAGAGGCTGACTTAGTTGATCCTCTATCAGACCCTGAAAAAATTCTGAGAAAATCAAGTTCTAAAAGGGGACATCAACCCTCTTCTTCATCCTCTTCAGTCTTGTCGTCTGAAGATTTAGCATCATTTTATCCTTATAGTAGCATTCCACCTAATCCAGATTATTCCCACCTATCACCTAGGGTTATTGAACTCTTAGACAGGGGAGTTGATTTTAAATCAGCATTCCTTATTCATTCATTTGAATCTCATCCAGAACCCTCACTACGACCAGGATCACCTAAAACTAAGTCTGACTTGTGTGTTAATTTATCAGAATACAAACCAACAAATTTCATATCCCTTACCACTTATTCATTTCCTCCCACTTTCGGACAACTCGAAGCTTCTACTTCTAAACAACCTGAAGAGACCCTCTCTGTGTATTCACATCCACTTTTTGAAACAAATGAGGGTATTCATCCACAGGTCCAAAAGATAGTTCTTAAGACTCCTTTGAAATCATTATGGAGTTCCCCCCCTTCTTCACCTCCAACTAGTTCTTCACCCCCTCAATCACCTTTTTCAACTCCTTCTTCATCTTCTTCAACTCCTTCATCCACACAAACACCTCATTCACCACCTCTCACTATGGCTTGCCAACCTATTGTATAGGCTAGATATGCAGCTTTAGTCTTACCTCCTAATCTCGATGCACTCCCAGCAGGATACTTGAAATACCTTCCCATGTATAATGGAGAAACCGGTCCCTCTACTGAAGACCATCTTCAAGCCTTTTTAGACTTTGCAGATAACATGAATATTGAACAATAAAATGTTTACATGAGGTTTGTTGAAAAATGGCAACAATAAATTGCTAAAAATAGAAGTGTTAAAAATAGCACTGCTAAAAATAGAAATTTGGGTATCAGTGTTGGATTGGGCAACAGGGAATGAAAAATGGAAATGCCAAAAATAGAAGTTCTATTTTTAGTAGTTCAGTGTGGATTCCTATTTTAGTCAGTCCGTGGACTAGAAATAGGAAGTAAAATTTGAATTTGATATTAACAGTAGTTTGTAAATTAATTAATTAATTCAGTTTGAGTTAATTGGTTAAGGAATTATGAACTTTAAGTCTATATGTGGACATGCAACAGTTTCTCCTTTGATTGAGGGATTTAACCATTAGTTAAAGGATGAGGATGAGTTGTACTTATGAGTTGTAATTGGTTGGCTCAGTTAACTGAGTCAAGTCCAGTTAGATTAATTTAACAAGTTGTTAAATTAATGAGAGTTCAGTGAGTTAATGCTTGCATGCATGTAACTACTGTATTTCAGATAACTGAGTATTCACTCATGGATAACTCATGCATGTCAGTTCAGATAGAGACCCAGTTGAGACCAGATGGAGGGACAGTGTACTATCAGTTGCTAGGATATTCCTTGTGAATATTCCTTGCATGCAGAAGGAATATTATTCCTTATGGATTGCGTAGTTGGAGCTGAGGTTACAGCAGGTATGATGTGGCCAATTCACACATGTTATGACATTGGACCCCAATCAAAACTGCACAAGGAAATAGGAGCTTGGAGGACTTGTGTAACATATATATACAGGCCTAGGTAGTCCATGAGCTACATCATCAGAGTATAGAGAGAGTAGGATAGATTTTGAGCTGATTCTTTTTGTATGTTGTTGAGGATTTCCACTTGATTGATAATACAGAGATGGGATTTTAGGTTGGTCCTTTCCCCAGGTTATATATTCTGTGCTATGGTTGATTACTTCTCATTCTCAGTTATATATGTTCATGCTTGATGTTGCTCATGTTCAATTAATCTTCCGCTAAGTTTATGGTAGATGTAGATCTAGTATTATGCTTTAGTACATTGCATATATCAGTTGGATCTGCAGGTGAAATTTCTACAGGATATCAGTGAGCTAGCTGATTTGTAGAAAAATTCTACATGGTATTGGAGCACAGGTGATCAAGGAAGAATAGTATACAAGAAGGTAGAAGTTGAAGTTTGTGGTTTCTGAATATTGAATTGAGTGCTCATCACATCTATTTCACTGATGGCGCTCTATGGTTTGAGACTCAAATATGCCCTTGATGGCAATTCGAATTATATAGCTTGGAAGGATCGCATGGAGGCAGTATTAGAAGATAATGGTCTAAAGGACTTCATTGATCAAGAAGTCCAGAAGCCAACTGATGCTACTCAACTAGTGGAATGGAAGAAGTGTGTGGCTAGAGCTAGGAGAATCCTCTTGGAGGGAGTTCGAGATCACATTGTCTCGAGCCTCCATTGGAAGGAGACTCTATTTTCTATGTGGAAAACATTGAAAGATCTTTATCAGAATAACAATGATCATAGGAAGCTAGAACTGAAGGACAAACTTCGAAAGATCAAGTGTGAAAGTGGGGACATGATCTCTATGTATCTGAACAATCTCATCTCATGCAGGGATGAGCTTGGAAGTGTAGGGATCGTGACTTTGTTGATGACATGGTGAGTCTTGCACTCATCGGTCTTCCTAAGAGCTGGCATAGCTACCAGGACTCGGTTAATGGAAGAGAGAAACTGCGAGATTGGGAACCACTTTGGTCAGATTTGATGTAGGAAGAGATAAGAATAAGCACCAGAGATGGTTCTTCATCCATGGAAAATGAAGAAAATTATGCCTTAGCGAGTAAGGCGAAGAAGGGGAAGGAGAAGGTTTCTCTTTCCGAGTCCAGTTCTTCCCATGGTGGGAAGAAGTTTGACAAATCAAAAGTGCGATGCTTTTGTTGTAAGGAGGTGGGCCATTTTGTTACAAATTGTCCACTGAGGAAATCCAAGAAGGGATCCGGGGAAGGATCTGAAGGTGAGGCACTTGCTTCATAGTTCAAGTTGGATTTCACACTCTTCGCATGCATGGTTTCATCCATGGTGGGAAGTGGTTGGTTTCTTGACAGTGAAGCTTCTTTCCACATGACCGGCGACAAGAGTTTGTTCAGCACTTTGGAGGAGAAAGATCTCCAGATACTCATAGCGATGGGTAATGATGAAAAGTATAGTGTCTCAGGTGTAGGCACAGTCATTTTTCAGAGGGAGCATGGAGCTCGCCTTACCTTGACCAATGTCAAGTATATACCATGACTAAAGAGAAACTTGGTGTCGATCGCAATGCTGGAAGACAGAGGCTATGATGTAGTCTTCAGTAAGGAAAGGTTTTCCTTAGACACATCATCACTAGACAGGTGAAGCATATTGGTTCACAGGTCAAGAAATTGTATTCTCTTGAGGTTCAAGATGCATGCAAAGCCTTGAGCAGCAAGGCAACTGATGGAGACTTGGTGGTTGAGAGGGAGAGTATATTATCTCTAAACATGCAGCACCAAAAGAAGTCTTAGATGATTTTGGAGGAGCCATGATTGGAGCAGCAGCTTCAAGAGGTTGTGGAGCAGCCACAACTAGAGAAGCTGAGAGGAGGTCAAGTAGAGACATCTACTCATGCAGAGACCTCCAGTAGGGGAAAACTTTGAGCCAGGTGGGCTGAGGGATCACATGTAGCCATACCTCCAGGTAGGAGGTGGGGCAATGTGGAGTGATTGTCCCAAGGAGGGGCAGGTTCCTTGAGGTACCCAACCTCTTTGATTCGACTTTCCTATGAGAGCCCCAATGAGGAGTAGCAAAACTAACTGATTGGGTAGAGACAGATGCAGATGGAGCGGCAGAGAGAGCTACAGTGCAGGGAATCCTAGGACAACGCGGAGCTAGCAGACTGCAGCAATGCGAGAGGCACAAGTGTGTTGCACAGTGCAGGGTAGCACAGAGAGGTGTGCAACAGTGCAAGATGCATGGAGATGTTGCAGTAGTGCAGAGGTCAGAGAGGGAGCACTTGTCAGCAGTAGGTAGAGCTTCAACATCAAAGTATGTTTCTAGCCCAACAGAGAGGTCAGTTGGGAGTTTTTTTGTTCCGAGAGTTGCTAGAGCAACCACTCTTGGTAGATGTGTTGCATGCAAAACATTCCAAAGGTACAAGATTGGGTTCGAGAGGAAGCCTTTCTTGTTGAGAGGGAGTGTTGAAAAATGGCAACAAGAAATTGCTAAAAATAGAGGTGCTAAAAATAACACTACTAAAAATAACAGTTTGGGTATCAGTGCTGGATTGGGCAATAGGGAATGAAAAATGGAAGTGCTAAAAATAGAAGTTCTATTTTTAGCAGTTCAGTGTGGATTCCTATTTTAGTCAGTCCTTGGACTAGAAATAGGAAGTAAAATTCGAATTTGATATTAGCAGCAATTTGTAAATTAATTAATTAATTCAGTTTGAGTTAATTAGTTAAGGAATTATGAACTTGAAGTCTATGTGTGAACATGCAACAGTTTCTCCTTTGATTGAGGGATTTAACCATTAGTTAAAGGATGAGGATGAGTTGTAATTAGTTGGCTCAGTTCACTGAGTCAAGTCCAGTTAGATTAATTTAACAAGTTGTTAAATTAATGAGAGTTAAGTTAGTTAATGCTTGCATGCATGTAACTACTGTATTTCAGATAACTGAGTATTCACTCATGGATAAATCATGCATGTCAGTTCAGACAGAGACCCAGTTGAGATCAGATGGAGAAATAGTGTACTATTAGTTGCTAGGATATTCCTTGTGAATATTCCTTGCATGCAGAAGGACTATCAATGAGCTCGCTGATTTGTAGAAAAATTATACAGTTTGTACAATCACTTGAAGGAAATGTAAGAATTTGGTTTAGGTAGTTACCTGTGAATTCCATTAGAAATTGGGAAGAACTTACAAACATATTTAAAAACCAGTGGGGTGTGAAAAAATATCCTCTTTACTTTCTCACTGAGTTTGATGAACTTAAAAGAAATTTTGGTGAACCTTTATCAAACTTTATCAAAAGATTCAATAAGCTTTATCATAAAATTCCCCCTGATTGTAAACCCCATGTAGCAGCAGCAAAGTCTAGATTTTCTAAAGCCTTTGATGATGATTTTGTTGTTATGCTGAGAGAGAGAACTTCAAGAACTTTTGAAGATATGCAAACAAATTCTATTGGGGTAGAAGCAAACAGGGTTGTTTCAACTTCTTTGAAAGCTAAAGAAGAAAAGGCCTAAAGAAAACTCAAATCGACACGAGATGCTTCTAGTTCCTCTAAGACTAAAACTGAAGATACTAAAATATATGAAATAACTTCTCTTCTTAGAAATATATCTAATAGAATTTCCAAGATTGAGACTCAACCTAGGACAATTCAACAAACAGTTACAAACCCCAAAATCAAAATCAAGGCCAGTATAAAAGAAATCCACAATTACAAATTCTTCAGGGACTTAGTAATGATTAGCAGATTCCCACTCCTTTGCTCATTGATGATCAACAACCTGATGATAATACTATGACCATCACTGAAGATATAAATAATATGGATACTTCCTCTGATCAAACAATTAATATTCCTCTTACACAACAAAATTAGGTTCAAGAAGATCAAGAATCTTCACAAGTTTCTAAATACCATGCCCTCTCTGAATTTTTAATTGCAGAGTTGAACAAAAGATATGACCTTAGGCCTACACCCTGCTCTAGAAGACCTCCCAAGGAAACTCCAGTAATTGAATCTCGTGACAAAACTGCTCAAACTCAAATGACTTTTATTCAACCATTAGAACAGTCAATTAATACTCCTGAAAATGACCAAAATGCTTTGACTACATTTAATGTTGAAAAATAGTTAGAAAGAGTTAAAATCCCAATTCCTCTTTCAGAACTTTATAAAAACCCTGGGTATAAAATTCAGGTCTCCAAATGGATATAGGATACCTCGGTTGATGTTGAAGGTGATATCATCAGTCTGCAAGATGAAAAAATAGTATTTGTTTTTGGCCCTAGCTCAGATATCATAGATGAATAGTGCCTCATTTCTATGTAACTCTCAAAGAAAATGATTCCATGTTGTATAATTGTATGCTTGATTCTGGAGCATCACATAACCTCATGCCAAAAACTATCATGGATCATTTGAAACTTGACATAACTAGATCCTATCATGACTTTGACACCTTTGATTCTAAAAGGGTGTGTTGCTTAGGATTGATTAAGGATTTAGTATTCACCCTTTCCCAAATCCCAGTGAAAAGTGTAGTACCTTATATAGTTGTCACAAATATCCTTCCCAAATTTGGAATGCTCCTTTCTAGGTCTTCTTGTGCCAAATTAGGGGGAACTCTTCAGATGGATATGTCTTATGCTACTATTCCAGCTTATGGGGGAGAAAAACTAAGATTACATAGAGAGGTGAGATTTGTGCACACTGTTTGCAAAACAGACCAGCCAAGGAACCATCCCATTTATGCAATTGACCAAGATTCTAGTTGCTTTCAACTCTCTTCAAATCAAGTGCATGATACTCAAGTTAAAATTGAAGATGTAAATGAAAGTCCAGTACCATATCATACGGATAAATGTGTTGGGTGTGGAGCCTGATTATCTTCTGTATTGAAAGGTTTCAGCCGGATGTATACCCCAGGCAGATTGTACACCCCTCCACGTGTGGGGGTGCCGGGGGGGACTTGTCCCCCCCGGCTAGGGGGTCAGGGAACCAGCAATCTGTCGGTGGGGGTTCAGGGGAACCAGCAATCCGCCAGCGGGGGTTCAGGGGCAGCACCCCCGAAGCTAAAAACAGTTGTAAAATTGCCTTGTAAAAGTATAGTAATTTTTAGTCTATCTGGGCCATTCATTAGGCGGATGATCTGAAGGTAGAATTTATGTTTAATTTATGGTTTTTTTCCCTAGAAAGCAACCCCTCACTATATATGAGGGAATTGTATTGTGTCTATATAGATCTGTATTCTGAGTGAGGAGTAGAGAGGAGATTGAGAGTGAAGAGAGAGTTATAGCGGATCTGCTATAGGTTGTATCTCTTCAGTTTGTTGGATAATATAAAAATAAGGACTGGTTGTTTCTTCGTGGATGTAGCCCAAACTGGGTGAACCACGTATATCTGTGTCTCTCTTGTTTTATGCGTTTTCTATGTTTAGATTTCTACAATATTTTATGTGTTCCATTTCTCTGTAATATATAATTTTCTAACAACTGGTATCAGAGCCGAAGGTCTATTTGGCTGATAAACTCGCAGGAGAGAAGGATTCCTAGTTCGAGTGGGAGCAATGGTGGAAGATGCTAGGTTTAGGGTCAAAACATTTAGTGGCCAAAACTACTAGTTGTGGAAGATGCAGATGGAAGATTATCTGTATCAGAGAGATCTGTACCTACCATTGAGCGGAAAGAAAAAGAAGCCAATGAGGATGACAGACACAGATTGGAATATTCTCGACAAAAAGGCACTTGGAACAATACGGTTGTACCTAGCGGCGTCAGTAGCATTTAATATTTCAAAGGAAACGACAACAGAGGGTTTAATGTCGACATTGGCCAAACTATATGAAAAACCCTCGGCCTCAAATAAGGTATTTCTTATGAAGCGCTTATTTAATATGAAGATGTCAGAAGGTGGATCTGTTGCAGGCCATTTAAATGATTTTAATATAGTTACAAGTCAGTTAACTTCTGTAGGGGTAACTTTTGATGATGAAGTTAGGGCTCTGTTATTTATGTGCTCATTGCCAGGAAGTTGGAATGGTTTAGTTATGGCCATTAGTAACTCTGTCTCTGGATCTAGTACTTTAAAGTTTGATGATGTTGTCGGTGCAATCCTTAGTGAGGAAATGCAATGGAAAAGCTCTGGTGAGACATCAGGTAATGCTTTGACAGCAGAGACTAGGGGTAGAAAAATGGAAAGAGGAAAGAGCCCAGGATATCGGAGTAAGTCAAGAAAAGGCAGATTCAAGTCCAGATCATGTATAGTGTGCTGGAAATGTGGGAAGAAAGGGCACTTGAAGAAAGATTGCAAGTCT
>APFE030138248.1:21839-54339 GCA_000404065.3 Pinus taeda | reverse complement strand
GAAAGGCATAGCAGAGGAATCAGAGGACCATATAGAAAAGATGAATATATATTTGTAGGGGAGGAAGATGTCGTCTATATATCTAATGATTTATGGATCTATGGAGAAACAATGCTCATATATAAAAAAATTACATATTAGTTGAAAAAATAATGACCTATGTATCACTTGTTATTTAACCATGGTTCCAAAACAAACTGTGTTAATGAAAATCGAAGGGAGTTTAATTAGCATTGCGAAGACCTGTGGAGATGTTAAGCTGTTGCAATTGAGCTTGTCCATCGTTGAGAGGGTTGGCTGTGGCCACTATTATAGAATTTTCCTCAATGATGTAGCACTCATGTAGACTGGGGCAAAGAGGAGAGAGCGTAGGAGTCGACAATTGAGATGTTCCTCGAGGCAGAGTTGCTTCCGAATGTCTGCGAGAAAGAGAGGAACGATCACCAAATTCCATGAAGGTGGATGGAGATGTTGAGCCAAGGGGAAGGGAGGCAGATGTCGAGGGAGGAAGGGGAGGGAATGTCAAGAAGAAAGTCAATTCCTAGCTCGCGGGAGAGGCGTCAAAGGGATGAGGTGGCATGACTATTAAAGGCTGAGAGCTCAACAATCCAACAAATAACTCGAGATTTGTCCCTTTCTTAGTCTAGGAGCTGGTGGGAAAGAAGGTTACGAAGCACGCAGAGTGTGTTTCGCCCATGGTGGACCTCCTCAGCTTCAATTTCAAATACTTGATGTCATATATGAGTATGAATGGTATTATCATACATTGGTCATTCTTCATTCCCTATAGGGATGGTTAGCGAGCACCCTCTTCCGTTGCCATGACTTGCGCAACAACCTCTTCCTCGTTCACAACTCATGATGAAGAAAATGGGTTTAGAGGGCTATGTTGGTGGCACAAGGGTAGCAAGAATGTTGGAGCTGAGTAGGTAGGCGAGAGAGGCCAAGCACTGAATAAGGGAGCCAGAGGGAAATACCAAATGGTCGACATGATGTGGGTAGTAAATAAGCCGAAAGGGATGAAAAGTGAGCAATGAAGCGAAGCGTGCAGAAACACCGCCAAAGGCCAAACTTAATGTTTTTAATGAGCATCAATGATAGGATTTAACGTGGTAGGAATGATGATCACTAGATAGACGATGTCATTATTCTGTTGTGGAACATGTGGTGCGATTGACTATAACACCTAGAACCAAGATATCTTTGCAACTCTTAATACAATTACTAGTTCATAATTCATCTAATTACTAAACTCAAAAAAAAAGAAAAAACGAAACTGTAAAATGATATTTTTTTAACTATTTATGATGGAAAATATTTTTTATCTATTAAAACTAGATCAAACCACCACAATTCATATTTATCATTTTTTTTTAATTAAATAAGAAATATATTTATTCTTCCATTTATCATTAAATCAAATAATTTAATTAAGAAAAAATAAACCAATAAAATTTTAATTCTTATTACAATATTATTTTAGTTTTTATTAGAATATAGTAAATAAATTTATTATTTGAATTTTATAAAATATAATTTAAAACTACATAATTATATAAATTATAATTTAAAATTTTAATCATTTATTACAAATAATATTTTATGTTTTATTAGAATATAGTAAATAAATTATATTATGAATTTCTATAAAAATATAAATTTAAGCTACACATTATATTATATAATTATAGTTATTATTAAATATTTTCATTATAATATTTTAAATATTTTTTTAATCATAATATTATTTAAAAAATAAAAATAAAAATAAAATAAAATATAGTTTTAATAATTTTAATAATATTAAGGTTCATTATTCATTCTCAAGTCTTAAGGTTCTGTCTGACTTGCATTACAAGGGTACTTGTTATAGGTTTAATGTACAACACACGGTTCTATTATAAAGATTATAAAACAATAGTTGCGATTGCTTCACATGGTTAATGACCAATGTGTAATGGATAAGCAAAGTGAGGAAGGCATGTTAAGAGCAACCTAACAAACACTTTGATGCCATAATATCAATGGAACAGTAATTTAAACAAGTTGCATGAAAAACAATAAAGTAGATGATGAATATATAAAACAATTTAGAACACTAACAATGATGAGATGATGAATATTTAAAAAAAATAGAATATAATAATGTTGTATTACAATTTGTTATTTGCAATATTGCACGAGAGAGCATGAGATAGAGAAGATACCTTTTTTTTTTAAGGTTTTACATGATATATTGCATATATAAAGTACATTTTGGTTAATTAAAATTTTATATTAAAGACATTTTAATTTTGTAATTGATGATGATTGTTTGTCTATTTACATATGTTATTATTAGTGTGCACATACTAGCTAACAAAATTAGTTGGGTTTTCATAATTGTCTTAGTGATGGTTGACATTTTTTCTATTTACGAAATCTACTTATTGTGAATGCAACATACTAAGTGTGTATGCTAAGATTAAATATTGGTGTGAATGGTGTTCCTTACACAAAATGTTGTTGAGGCTTTGGGCCATTGCACTTCGAAATTCATGATAGGCATTATGCACCTTAGTGTTGGGTACAAGAGTTTGGCCAATTGGTGTATATTGATATAAATGATGAACACTTTATAGCATATAAGAAGTTGCACACATGATAACCATGTTTGTGCCTGAACAAAAAACAATGTGGTTACCCCATACCATAAAATGTAAGTTTAATTATTGTTTGGATTGGTACTTGCCAAATTATAACAATGAAAGAAATTTGAAGACGTTGCCTATCATTTACCTTGGGATATCAATGGTTAAAATATAGAACCCATGAAGGAGCAAAGAAGTGCAGGTGTCAAATAACAACCATTAACATTACACAAAACAAAGAAGTTAGGCAACAATGATTAACACTTATATGATAAGGACCCAAATCATCAATGAACCATGTAGCTTCATTCCACATAATCTTTTCATGTCTTCTTCATTTTGGGATTTGGGTGTCAAGCATCAAGATACGTTTAGGAGAGCATTAACAAATAATGAAGATACACTACTGAGGATAACCATTGCCAAACATTGTTAGTGATTTATACCACCCCTAATGTATAATCATTGATTCACTCCAAAGAATTATTGTAAGTTGAAAGTTCCATGCAACAATATGAAATTTTCTTGAATGATCCACAAAATTTTGACATTACAACTTGGCATCATTGTATAGTCAAAACATTGATTTATATGATACATACATAAAAAATGTGCAACTTTGTATGGAATTTGATAGTGATTTTTTTGTTTGTTGGTAGTTTGTTCATGACTTGTGGGATTAGCCTTTGGCTAAGAAACTACGACCCAAGGGCATCTAAGCCATTAAAATCACTCGAAGATCACACCTAGCCTATGCCACACCATCTCTTAATATGGCTGGATTTTTTGTTCCGATAAGGTTTTGAACCAATCACCTTCACACAAAGAGTGTCCTAATAAAATCCTTGCCATTGATTGTTCTACATGTCGTGGAAGAACTCAATAGTTCTTATCATTACCTCCTATGTTCTATTTTTCTATGTGGTTCACGAACACCAGAAATCGATGAGCACTACATCCATGAAATATTTGTACCAATCAAACCACTCGAAGGGATCACTTCCTGTCAGCTCAACCACAGAGCTTGACCCCGAGGGTGTCGAGAGAATACCTCATCTTTTCTATTATAATAACAAACTTGTAATTATTATAAAAGCCTTATATATAACAATTAGAACAATAATAACAATTACAATTTAGTTTGATGAGTAAACTTAAGTAGGCTAACTCACGTGTATGAGTTCTTTGAGCTTAATGTAGGAGGTCTTAAGATCAATCCTCCACATTTGGTTCCTTTATTGTGTGTCTTATTTGATGTCTCGTCAAAGTACACAATATAATTATCCTTAATGAATCTACACTAAATATCAACTTCTTAAGATAGATCCTCTCAATTAATACATTTGAACATGTATATCCAAGATTAACACTAAGAGGATTTATAATGAAATTTGTTATTTTTCACCTATTGTGATTTTTTACTTTGCACCTATCAACTCTACCCTTATAAAAAACAATCTTGAGAAAGTAATTTTGCTACAAGACCCTTGAACAAAATATTCATAGTCTAAGAAATGAAGGAAATATCCTCTTGTTATGAGAGCTTAATGCTAGAATTGTAACTAGCCAAGTTTATAAAGCAATGATTCCAATCATAATCCTGTGTGGCTAGATGAGGACCTTGTTTTAGCTAGTAGATACAAAAGAAACTTGTCAAGCTTTGTAGTTCTCATGATTTAATAATTGCAATGATGTAATCAATGACCAAAGTCTAACTAGATAACTTATATTCGTGGGCTTAACAATAGTCTCATGGATTATTTGATATCCAATATTCTTATTCCAACCAAATATAAATTTTTGAGCTCTTAAAGGACCCTGAGCATGACTCTGATCATAGACCTTTAACCTTAACCCTAACTTTTCCATGCAAAAAAGCCCAATTCAAGAGAATTGTGAGAACCAAAGGTGCTTTCCTTTTGACAAAGTAAAATTAATCTTATGATTAAATAGGGGTTTACACCTCTTAAATTATAAGGATATAATTGAAAAGGCATGACCTTGATCATAGACCTTTAACCTTAACCCTAACTTTTCCATGCACAAAAGCTTAACCCTAACTTTTCCATGCACAAAAGCCCAATTCAAGAGAATTGTGAGAATCAAAGGTGCTTTCCTTTTGAGAAAAGTAAAATTTATCTTATGATTTAAATAGGGGTTTACACCTCTTAACTTATAAGGATATAATTGAAAATCTCTATCATAATTTTACTACAACCCTCTCTACTTATATTAACAAGTTCTCTATCGTGGTGTCATGTGAAAATAATTATAGAACAACCAACCCTTGGCATGATAATGGTTGTGAAATTGCTAAATTAGCAATTAGGGATGCTCCTAATGAAAATTTAAAGCTTCATAATATAAATATGTACAAAACTATTATCAAAAGGAAGAAAATATATTATATAAATAGAAAGCAAGAGTATAGCCTAGGATGTAGATCAACTGGAAATATAATGTACTGTTAAGGCACTCCTTGTGATGTCGCTGGTTCAAATCCCTGATTAACCTTGTTTATCGTGTGACAAGCTATGTTGGTATGCCTGGAGGTTATAGTGGTAGTGGTTTGAATTGACCTAGTGAGTACAAGCCCAACCTAGTTTCCAATTCCGCTAGTTCAAAAAAAGAAAAGAAGCAAGAACATAAGTTACACCTATCTAAATCAAATCATAGGAAGTTTTGGAGGAAAAATCTAAATTGTAAAGCTAAAGAAATTAATTTGATTCCCTTGGAGAACTAGAATTCATATCTTAAAAATATTCATAAATCCCTTAATTCCATGGACACCATTTTGAATGCCCATATAGATGATGAAATATTTCTCTGGAAGACATTGAGTTTAGGGTTAAGTGGCTCACAATTGGGAAAAATAAGGACATTGAAGACTACCAAGCTAATTTTTTAAAAATAGGATGGCCTATCCTCATCCCTCAAGTTAACACACTCTTTAATTTGGTAGTGAAGCAAGGCTTCCCTAAGCCTTTGATGCAAAGCCTTGTTGTACCTATCTTTAAAAGTGAAAATAAAAAAATTCTCTCTAATTATAGGGCCATTATGATTAGTGACATATTCACTAAGTTGTAAAAAATTATTTTGGAAAAGAGTATTAGCCTATACCTAGAAAGGCATGATAAAACAACTAAATTTCAAGTTGGGTTTATGAGATATCATTCAATTGTAGATTGCCTTATTACTCTCTGGATCATTGTGGAGGAGTGTTGCAATAATTAAATTGATCACTTTTGTTGTTTTGTTGACTTTAGGAAAACATTTGACACCATTTCTAGGACAAAAGTGTGGAAGAGGTTGTAAGAGATAATAATTACTTTTAGAGTTAAGGGTTGCTGTGACGGGTTGTATGAGAGTGATATTTCTAAGTTAGGAACCATTGATGGTTGATTGGAAGAAATTAATTGCAACGTCAGAGTTAAGCAAGGGTGTCCCTCCTCCCCTGCCCTTTTTGGCATATACATTTATAAGCTAGCAGAGTGTTTGGAATATACATGTTGTGTTGGTTCTACGTTCATTGGTATAGTCACAACTCTTCTCCTTCATGTTGACGGTATTGTTCTTTTGGCAAGGATTCATTGCGATCTTCGCAAGAAACTAAGAATCCTTCGAGATTTCTGCTCCAAAATGGGTATGATTGTTAATGCCAACAAAGAAAAAATCATGTGATAATAAAATCCAGAAGGAATAACGATTATCGTTAGACTAAAACCCACTAGTGTTAGTCATTGATAACATTGCCATAGTTAAGGATCCATGAGAGGTGGTTAGTCCATGTAGCAAAACACAAGAGGAACACTGATTTATCTAATGTACAACAATCTCCCCCCTATGGTGAGTAGGGTGTGTATCGAACTTGTGACCTATGATCTAATACCATTTGTTAGGTATCATGATTGCCATTAGACCAAAACCCACAAGTGTTAGTCAACGATCACATTGCCAGAGATAAGGCTCCATCAGAGGTGGTTAATCCATGTCGTAAAGCACATGGGGAGTGTTGGTTCATCCAATGTCCAGCACATGACACTTTATAGACGAAAATAAAAACTTGGAAGAAATTCCTTCATACAAATATCTTGAAATCAACATCCATAATAAGTTCAACTAGAACTATAACATTTAGAAAATTCTAAATGAAGGATGGAAAGATTATTATGGGCTTGAAAACAATTGTAAGTTAAAAGATCTTTGGATATGTGATTAAAAAACTCCTCTTTAAGAATCATCACTCCTATTATTCTATATGGACATGAGGTTTGGGGTTGTAGTATCTCCAGAGAGGCATGGAATAGATCCAAATGTAGTTTATAACCTACAATATCAATATTAAAAGGAATACACCCTATCATATCCTCTTGATTGAAGCAAGCCTTTGCCCCATTGAAAGCATGACTATGACTTGGTATCCTATGTATGATAAGAAGTTAAACAACATGAAAAATGGGAGCCTTCCTAAAATTGCTTATAACTCTAGAGAAAACTACCACTTTCGTCTCAAGTAACGATGGCATAAGGAGGCCTAGTCTTGGCTAGACCATTGGGGGATAAAGGAGGAGATCATTTTGTAGAGTAGGAAAATATTAAAATATTACTACATCAAAATTTAATGATAAATTATGGGGGTGATAACAAGTTAGAGGGAAAAATGAGAGGTGATCAACCCAAATCTTGAAAATAAAAATATCTCCTTGTCTTGACTAGTGTAAAGAAGAAAATAAACATTGCGAAAATAAGAACAAATTCTCATGAGTTTCATAGAGAAATTGTGACTTAGTCAATTCCCAAAACACAATAAGATGAAAAATCTGTCATTTTTGTGACACTAAATCTAAGTTTCAAAATACCTTTTAAAGTCCATCTTAATTTTGAATTGCTTCTTTTAGTGCTTTTAAAACATAAAACTAAAATATTAAACAATTATAGATAATTTCTTTCTATTTTAATATAAATTAATTATCATCATCATTATAAAAAATATCTAAAATATTTCAAAATTGAAAATATATAAAAGATCATCCTAATAAATTTATATCAAACACGTAAATAAAATTATTGTGAAATACTATTCATAAACATGTGGAAAGCATATATATTATATTATATATATTAATTATATGCTTTTAAATATAAACATGCTCTTATATATTTAAACATAATGATTTCCAATATTTATAAATTTTGGTCGGACTTTACCAATTTTTTTTTTTATTTTTTAACGGTAACAATCAAACTAAAATTTAGGTCATATTCTAAGATAAGAAGGTTATTATAGTAACGATTATGATGGGTCCACCTTGTTCAATCGAGCTCCCTCTCTCGAAGCTGGTAGGTTCTCATGGAAGTGGGGATATTATCCTTGCTACTTGTGTTGTCACAAATCCAATACAGTTATCATATATTTAGGGTTACTTTATACCTTATATAAATACATAGTTGAAATATTTTTTTGTAAGAGATGTCTCGTGAAAGGAATGACAAAGGAAGTAGAGGAACCATATAAAAGATGAATATATATTTGTAGGGGAGCAAGAGGCCATTTATATATTTAATTATGTATGGATCTATGGAGAAAGATTGATCATATATACAAAAATTGCACAATAAGTATAAAACTAATGACCTATGTATCACTTACTATTTAGTTATTGTCAACCTTCAATAATTTTCTTAGATTGTATTTGTAGATTTTAAATATGGTAATTGATGACAATGACATATCTATTAAAAGAAAATACAATCTTTTGATAAATAACAATCTCCTAAGATATTACTTCCTAATGAATGCTCTTGCAAAACAATAAATAAAATACAAGTGGAAGTACACTTGTAAAGCTTAGGATCGAGTTGTATAAGTCAAAACATATTTAAATTGAAAGCACGTGTTACAATATCCATTCAATAGTAAATTCTTTTATAAATTGGGTTTTGCAAGCTACTCAATGATTCATGGCAACCTTGCTAGGGTTCAACCTTAAACACATGCAAAAATAGACTAGACCTTCTAAGCAACCATAATTGGCATGACCAACTTCTTGTCCACAATTTCGTGCTCCAAATATATTCATGTTGTGGACAATATTGATGCCAATGGTGCTTCTCTTTATAGTTTTCGCTCAGTAGTGGTGTATCCTATTATGGCAACTGCACCTTCCTTCCCCAATAACTCTATTTCAAATTTGAATGTTTCCTTTGTAGATTTTGAAGATGACCATTGATGAAAATGACATATTTATGTAAATAAAATACAATGTTTTGACCAATAAAAATCACCTAAGATAATACTCCCTAATGAATTCTCTTGTGAAACAATTAATAAAATACAAGTGGAAATACACTTGTAAAGCATACTATTGAGTTCTATAAGTCAAAATAAATTGAATTCGAAAGCATGTGTTACAATATCCACTCAATAATAAATGCTTTTATAAATTGGTTTTTGCAAGTTGCTCGATTATTCATGGAAACCCTAGCTAGAGTTCAAACTTAACCACATGCAAAGGTAGCCTTAACCCTCCTTAGAAACTAGAATTGGCATGGCCGACTACTCATCCTCAATTTCGTGCTCCAAATTTACTCATGTTGCGTTGATATTGATTTCAATGGGGCTTTTCTTTATAGTTTGGGCTCAATAATGGTGTATCCTTCCTCGATAGCTCTATTTAAAATTTGAATGTTTCACCCATGAATTCCATGGGAGCTTGCTCCCATCCTCTCTCCTTCATAAATTTAGGTAATGCCTTCTTTTAGAGACGTTGTGTAGCCTTCTTCTAAATATTTGTTGGTTTAAGAAGCTCCAACTATGCGTATCCAATATTTTTGAGATGTTGCGAGGCCTTCTAATTATTTTTTCATTCATGAAGCTCTAACTATCTCTATTCCGCTTGGGAAAGTTGTATCTAAGACAACCACTTATAATTCAACAACATTTGTATGTTGTTTCAATGGTTTATGGCCATTTCTAGTCAATCTACACAGATGGATTTCATAATTTTGACAACATAAGGTTAAAGGAGAAGCTTTTATTTTCCCTTGTGAAAAGGGGTTTTTGTTGTGATGTTCGGTCTTGTTAAATACATTGATTTGATTTTAAAGTCAAGTCCTTAGTTTTTGGGTAAATTTGGTTTATGCATGAAATCTTGGACTCCTTCCTTTAATTATGCATGAAACCTTAGACTCCTCCCTTCAATCCTTTTATATATATCTCATCCTTAGCTCCTATATAGGTTAGACTTCCAAATTTTCTCTTCCATCTTTAGGGTTTATATTCTCTCCAATCCATTGGAAATTCTCTTGGGAATTTCCACTACATAAGTGAGGAAAATTTAAACTACAATATCACCACATATTCTTGTATATGTGTGAGAATGGACTTCAACAAGGAGTTTTTTTGCATAAATAAACTTAATAGGTGAAAATTCTTCTTGGACGTAAAAGTTGGATTATGAAAATGTATCTTTTCAATGCAAGGTTTGTTTTGTAACAAGACATATGACACTAGTGAAAGTCAACCAATGGGTTGGTGGCAAGGAATAACACCAAATGATTAACAAGGTTAAGCCATATGCCTTTGACTAGCCCATGGAGAAGCGAAAACTAGAACTAGAAGAAATTAGGGATATCCCTTTTAATAATAAATATGTGCAATCATAGTTTTTGGTGAAGGAGGAAACTATTATTCCCCTAAAATTGGACAAGGGAGCCTCAAAATATCATGATGTGGTTGATTAAGTGCTCAGTATTTAGCTCAAAAACCAAATTTCTCAGAATGGCTCGAAAATTGAACAACCACGCCTGTCTCGGAAAAACAATCCTAACGAAACTCGTTTCGTCAAAAACCGAGTTCGTATGAGAAATTTATTTTGTTTTAATTGCTTTGCTAAATGGGTGAAATTTAAAAAAAGAATGCCCAATCACTACACAGTCAGCAGTCCGTACTGCTCATGTGGCAAGTGACTAGGTAGGGTCAAGGATGGTCAACGATGAATCACAGATGGACAAGTGGCATCGTTTGGTTGGGTTATACAGGTGATGTGTTGGCACAATCTAATTGGTTTATTTTTGGACCAATGGAAGAATGCCACATGACAAGCCCGAAGGTCGCCACATGGCACCTCCCAAAGGCCTTGACAGTCTCAGCAGTGGAGCAAAATTTTATGGTGGAGGTCGGGGTCGAACCCACAACCTTTGGCATACCGTCCAAACATCTTAACCACCTACACTACTGTGTTTTTCTTACCCCTTATGTTCTTGGCATCAATTTAAAGTTTAAAGGTTAGGAGTTGGGTGGTTAGGGGAGGGCTAGCTCGCAGGCCAACCCTCTCCCATGTGAACGCAAATGTGTTAACTGCATATAGTTTATGTTAACTCCGGTGGATAAGTCCCATAACCGTTAACATATATGTCTTTGCATATGAACATCAACCCACAACAAAACGGTTATGGTTATGTCACCAATGGTTCCGAAATACTACTACTCCAAAACGGTTAGCATGTGTCCAGCTCTTGTGGCAGTTAAGGTTACAGTTAGCCTAATCCATGTGATTAGCGCTAAACCATAACTTAAAATCAAATTAACACTAATTAATTGCACATTTAGACTGGCGGGAATTTTGGTAGAGCCCCCAATGCTGGGCCTACCTCCATATTTAGCACGCCAACTGGAGTCATTCTAGATTTAGCGAAACTTTTCTAGGAGAAAGACTGACAGAGTCATAGAGAAGAAAATTTTCGACCAAATTGAGCTCAGGAAGAGGTTTTCTTTGGCTAATTTGGACATTCTGAATACATTGGTGCAGGTATCAAGAGCCATAAAGTTATGTAAAACAACATTTTTCCATATTGAGCTAATACAGAGGCCCAAGCCATTGAAGCTGGACCATGGAGATGTAGCCCAGGAGGGGTGAACTCCTTCATCAAAACACTATGTTAAAGTGTCTCTTTGATGGTTTGTTGTACTTTGAATGTCTATTGTTCAATATTTATTTTTGAAGCTATTTTGCTCATGAATGTATTTTTAAACTTAAGGAAATTTACCTGATTAGATACATAAATAACTAATGAAACCTCAGTAAAAGAAGAAATAAGCAAGAACATGTTTAGAAATATGTAATTGATATTAGCACAACATAAAATAATCATTCCAAAACAGATCAAGTTGGTATCAAAGAAAGGTTGAATTTCTTGATTTCTTGGGTCTGTGCAATTAGGGTTTTAATGGTTGCAAAATTGTGATGCTTACAAGGTTAAATTTGTAGAAAAGACAAGTGAAGCTATTGGTTTCAACTCCTGAGGTAATGCCAGAAGAAGGAGAGCCACAAGGCCACAATCTCCACCACCCAAAGTTCCAATTCTAGCCGCACTTGAAACTCCTCAAGTTTTTCCTTCAACTAAGATTGAGGAGGTACCAACAGTACCGGTTTTTGAGCCTAAATCCACAAACATTATGTCTGGAGAAAGAGAGCTTGAAGGTCCTTCTTTAGAACAGGAAGAATTCAAGAAATATTTCTATACTTTGACTGAGATGGTTAAAGTCCTCTATGAAGAGAGGAACACTAGAATGGTTGGAGAGAGTTCTAAATCTCCACATGGAGAAGGAAGCTCAGACGATAAAAAAGATGAGAAGAAGGATTCCAAAGGGAATGGTGGAAAACCACCTCCATCTCCACCATCCTCATCATCATCTTCATCATGTCACGCAACATCATCTCCCACTACCACCACTGAAACTTCCCATACTCATTCGAAAACCCCGAAAGGAAAGACTCCCTTACTTAAATTGGACATAGAATTTTAACTTCCCATGTACAATGGAGAGGTGAATGCATAAAAGTTGGACAACTAGATTCGACAGTTGGAGGTATACTACAAAATTCAGAACCTTCAAGAAGATGACATAAAGATCTAGTTGGCTTCACTGAGGCTAGAAGGAGCAACATTAGTCTAGGGGGAGCAAAGACTCAAGAGGAATTCTGAATCCATGGTAAGATATCCATTACTTGGGTTGAATTTGTTTCTGCAATTAAAAGACAGTTTTATCCTTTAGCCTATATGCAAAAGGCCATTATGAGTTGGAAAAATTTTAGGCAGCTTAAAGGCCAAACAGTCCAAGATTATACACAGGAGTTTAGGAAAAGTGCTTTGTTGTTAGGAGTGAATTTGAATTCCCAAGATACACTGCTAAAATATATGGGGGTTTTACATTCCTATTTGAAACATAATATTCTTGTGTTCAATCCAAACAATTGAGATGAGGTATGTGTGAAAGCCACGCATCTTGAATCTAGAGGAAATAAAATTCAGGAAGATGGTAGTAAGAGGAATCCACTCAAGAGAAAGGAGAAAGAGAAGGGTGGAAAATGGAAGAGAAAGAAGAATGCAAGTGTGAAGAAAGAAGGGGAGAAAATCGCATGCAAACACTATTCTAAAGAGGGGCATGATGAAGCCTACTGCTAGAAATTGCATCCTGAATTAAGGCCTAAGAAACAAAACAATAAGGGAAAACAAAAGATGACCACTACCACACAACATGACCTTGGTTTAGATTCTGGTGATGAGAACAAGATTTCAGCCATGGTTACAAAAGGAAAAGAAATTATTGCAAGCACTAGTTCAACACATAGTCAAAACAACACTATGAATGAATAGTCAAGAATAGAGTTGTTTCATGTAAGAGTGATTTCAAATCATACAAAGATTTATGCATTATTTGATAGTGGGTCACAATCAAACTTGATTTCAGAAGACTTGGTAAAAAAACTAAACCTTGAAACTGTACCTCATTATAATCCATACCCATTGGGTTGGATAGTTAATAATGCAAACTTACAGGTTACACGGAAGTGTTTATTCAAGTTCGCCATTACTAAAAAGTTTATTGATGAAGTTGAGTTAGATGTAGTTCCACTTGACATCTCAGGGTCATTTTGGGTAGTCCTTATTTGTATGATAGCAAAGCAATATTTTATTGCCATGACAAAAAATACATATTGCTCAAGAATGAGGTGGAGTACATTGTGAGAGCCCATCGCAAAAAGCTGAATATTTCTTTGGTTAATGCATGGAAGATGAAGAGACTAGTAAATGCAAGTAAAAATTTTGCACTTCCCATGATCAAGAAAAATAATGATGTTGACTATGAATCTTTTGAAGGTTGTGATGATAAATTTAAATTTGATTTGTTTGATGTGGTAAGAAAACATGGCGAGATATTTCAAGAACTAGAGGGGTTACCTCCCAAGAGGGGAATTCAACATGAGATTCAGTTGCAACAGGATGTTCCACTTACAAATATAGGCATGTATTGCATGTCAATAATGGAGAGCATGGAAATCAAAAAGCAAATTCAATAATTGTTGAACAAAGGTATCATACACCCATCTACTTCGCCATGTGGTTCTCCCATTGTCTTGGTGCCAAAGAAGGATGGAACTTGGCACATGTGTGTGGATTTTCGTGCACTGAACAAAATCACGGTAAAGAATCGTTATCTACTCCCAAGAATTGATGATTTTCTTGATCAGTTGAGGTATGCAAAGTATTTCACTAAGTTATACTTACAAAGTGGTTATCATCAAATTATGATAGCTGAAGAAGACATTTGGAAGACCGCATTTAAAACTAACCAATGATTGTTTGAGTGGCTTTTTATGCCTCTCAGTCTTACAAATGCTCCAACTACTTTCATGAGGGTAATGAATGATGTGTTGAGACCATAAAATCAAGAGATGAACATGTCATGCATGTAAAAAAGTACTAGATGTCTTGAGAAAAGAACAATTATTTTTAAAGATGTCAAAATGTGAATTTGGCAAGACTTCTTTGGTGTATTTGTGACACATTATTGGAAGAGGTGAGTTAAAGATCGACCCTTCTAAGGTTGAGGTCATTCTAAATTGGCCCAAGCCCAATACAGTTACAGAGGTAAGAAGATTTTTAGGGGCAACAAATATTGGAGAAAGTTTATTGCTAATTTTTCTTCAATTGCAGCTCCATTACATGCATTGACAAGTGTCAAGAAAGTCTTCCATTGGGGAGATGTATGGCAGAAGGCATTTGATGCTTTGAAGCAAAAGATAAGTTCAACACCATTATTGGCTCTTCTAGATCTTAGATAGCCATTCGAGATTCAAATGGATGCAAGCGATTATGCCATGGGAGAAGTTATATTGCATCATGGTAAACGCATTTCATTTCATTCTGAAATCTTTAATGGATCTGTAACTAACTATCCCACCTATGACAAAGAACTTTATGTATTGGTACAAAGTGTTAAGAAATGGAAGCACTATTTGATGGGGAAGGAGACCATCATTGATACTGACCATCAACCATTGCAATATTTACAGTCACAGACAAAGTTGCAGCAGTCACAACCTTTCAGATGGATGGGTTCTATACAACAATTTCATTTGGTTATCAAGTATAAAAAGGGAATCTACAATAAGGTAGCTAAAATGCTTTCAAGACCTATTGTAAATTCATATGTTATACTCAAACATAATTCTGTTTTGCATGAAAATTACATAAAACAATATGCAAATGATAGTGACTTTCAAGAAGTATATGCAAGCTTGAGTCAAGGAAATCAAATTGAAGAGTTGGATTATCATGTACATAACAGTTTTTTGTATCACTTGGGCAAGTTGTGTATTCCACAGGGAGAAATAAACAATATCATAAGGGGGGCACACACTTCACTGATTGCTGGACATTTTGGTGTAGGAAAGACATTAGCGAATCTTCAAAGGTATTATTATTGGCCACACATGTTGGATAATGTTTCTCATTTCATAAGAGGATGTTCTTTATGTGCCACAAATATGCCTAGAAATAGGAAACTTGGTTTATACACTCCACTTCCGGTACCTTCACGTCCATGGGAGAGTATCTCAATGGATTTTGTAGGAGGTCTTCCATTGTCAAGGAAAGGTCATGATTACTTATATGTAGTTGTAAATAGGTTCAACAAGATGTGCATACTAAGACCATGTAAAAAGAAAATTACAGTTGAACAAAAAACTCATCTTTTCTTCCAAAAAAGTTGGGTTCATTTTGGTTCCTACTTCTATTGTAAGTGATCGAGATTCTCGATTTGTTGGGAATTTTTTATTGAATTTGTGGGACATGATGGACACAAAGTTGAAGAAGAGTAAAACCTTTCATCCACAAACAGATGGACAAACCAAGGTGGTCAATAAAATATTCATACATATTCTTAGAGGATCTTGCAGCAAACATCCCAAGTTGTGGGATGAACAGTTGCATTACATACAACATGCATACAACAAGGCGAAGCATTCTTCCACAAACACATCATCATTTGAGGCATGCTATGGGTACTTTCCAAGATCACCATTAGACTTCATCTTTGAGAAAGAAATCACCAACGATGGTCACAATGGCATCGATAAGGCAAGGAAGTTCATAGAGAAAATTCAGTTGATACATCATATAGTGCAAGAACAACTTGAGAAAAGTCAAAGAAACTACAAGGCAAGGCACGAAAAACACTAGGTTGATCACAAATTTCAAGTTGGTGATGAAGTTTGGTTATATATTAGCAAAGAGAGACTTCAATAGGAAGGTAAAAAGCTTAAGCCAATCCGTTATGGTCCTTTTAAAATTCTGGAAAATATTGCTAACAATGCTTTTAAGCTTGATTTTCCTCCTTATATGCAAATATACTCTTTTGTTAATATCGAGAATTTGAGATTGTTTGAGCCTCCTTTGATTGATGATCAAGGAGAGCATGTTTAGCTACCATCAATAGATGAGCTTCAACAAGATCTCATACTTGACAAAAGAATCAGGACTTCAAAGAGAGGGGATGTTGAATACCTTAGAGTGGGACTCAAGGGACAAAAGCCTTCTCAAGCCAAATGGTTAAAGATCAAGAAGTTGAAGGAGATGTACCCTCACATGTTGAACAATTGATAGCATATTTTTGGGTCCAAAAGGCTTCTAGTGGGGAGGAATGATTAGGTGCTCAGTGTTTAGCTCAAAAATAAAAAATTTCAGAATGGCTTGAAACCTAAACAACCGTGTCTGTCTCAGAAAAAACAATCTTAATGCAACTCGTTTTGTTGAAAACCGAGTTCGCATGAGAAATTTATTGTGTTTTGATCGCTTTGCTAAATATGTAAAATTTTCAAAAAAAATGCCCAGTCACTGCACAGTCAGTAGTCTGTATTGCTGTCGTGGCAAGTGACTAGGCAAGGTCAATGATGGTCAACAACGAATCATAGATGGACAGGTGGCATCATTTGATTGGATTATACAAGTGGTGTGTTGACGCAATCTGATTGTTTTATTTTTGGACCAATGGAATAATGCCATGTGGCAAGCCCGAAGGCCACCACGTGGCACCTCCCAAAGGCCTTGACAGTGGAGCAAAATTTTATGGTGGAGGTCAGGGTCGAACCTGTGACCTCCGGCATACTGTTCGCACGTTTTAACCACCCGCACTATTGTGTGTTTCTTACCCCTCTAGATCAAGGCAAGCTAGGATTTGAGACACCAAATTCATCGAAGAGAAAGGAAACTTGGAATACAATAGCAAAGAAGAAAACATATTTTTTCAAGAACAAATTCAATGGTTACAAGAACCAAATTCGTAACCCAATCTAGATATGTATTGTTTTTGTATTTTGTTATGTAAGCAGACTGTCAAAATTTTCTCATATAAGAAATTTTAGTATATAGTTAGTTCTATTAGAGCCTACATCAACCTTTCTATATGCTATAAGTTTCTTTTTGTAACCTTAGATAAATGCACAAGCGTAAAACTCTATGAATTAACACCATGTAATATGTCTTTTGGTTCAACGCAACCTCCTTTTAAATGTATACACAATTTATTCATATATATATTAATATATATATAAAATCCATATATATTTCCGGATAAATTTGTCATCCTATACTGTCCTTCACTCTATCTATGCTACTCTTATATAATATGATGTCATAAAATTAAAAATTTAAAAATAAATTTATACCCTTCTAAAATTAAAATATTTCATAATTTTAAATATATTCATGTACTATACTTCACAAATAAATTCTACTATATTCATGCACTCATCATGCCTTTACAATCGTTATTCATTTTATTATTAATTTAAAGAAATAATTATATATTTAATTTATAAAATTATTTTTCTTTAATTATTCCTAGTGCATGAGATTTTATCATTTGTTAAAACTAGATCAAACCACCACCATTCATATTTAACACGCTTTTTTATTTGTATTCTATTTATCTTTAAATTTAAAGAATTATAATTTAAGGAGAAATAAATCATTTAATGAAACCTTAATCCCTTGTTATAATATTATTATGTATTTTATTGCACATAACACAATTTAGAACATTATACAGTTAAAGTATAAATTTAGAAGTAGATAATGAATTTATAACACAATTTAGAACATTATATGGTTAAAGTAGATGATGAACATATAAAACAATTTAGAACTAATAATGTTCTATCACACTGTAAAATGTTAATCGTAATGCTATTACAATGTAAAATGTTATTTGTAATGCTATGTGGGAGAGCATGATATATAAAGGAGAATGACTATTATTCTTATGTTGTGCTTCTTATGTTGTGCTTTATATAATATATAAGAGTAATTATAATTATTTTATTAAAATTTCATGTTAGAGTTTTTTTGATTTTGTAATTGATGATAACTATTTGTTTATTTACATATAGCATGATGTTAATGGCCTGCATATATTAGTAGAAAACATTAGTTGGGTTTCTATAGTGGTATGAGTAATGATTGACATTCTTGCTTTCTACGAAATCTTTATTGTGAATGCAACATCATAAGTGTGTAGGTCTACATTAAATATTGGTGTGAATGGTGTTTTCTATTCCAAATATTGTTTGATATTTTGGGGTATTGCTTTTCTAATGTCATGTTAGGTGTTATGCATCTTTGTGTTGGCTTACAAAAGATGAATACTCTATATCATAACGCTAATAATGCACAAAAATAACTATGATTGCGCTCAAACAAAAAACTATGTAGTTTCCCCTAACTTACATTGTAAGTTTAAAAATTGATTGGAGTGACACTTGCCAAATTATGATAAAGCCTATAATTTGAAGGCATTGCCTATAATTTGTTTAGTTCATATTAATGGTTGAGATATAAATCCTATGAAGGAGCAAAGAAATTAGGGAACAATAATTAACACTTCTATTATAAGATTCACATCATTAATGAGCCACATAACTTCATTTCACATAATCTCTTCTTGTCTTCTTAATTTTGGACTTTGGGTGTCTAAGCATCAAGATATGTTTAGGAGTACATTAATAAATAATGAAGATATTCTAGTGAGGATAACCATCCCCAACATTGTTGGTGATTTATACCACCCTAATGTATACTCATTGATTTACTCCATGGAATTGTTTTAAGACTAAAGTTCCATACAACAATGTGAATTTTTGTTGTATGAGCTGCACAAATTTAACATAACAACTTTGCATCATTGTATAGTCCAAGCACTGATTCATATGTACAGACATAAAAATTACGCAAGTTTTGATCTATAAACTATCGTGGATATTCCACTAGACAATTCGCCACAATAAATTTGATAAAAGTATACTTAAAAGAATCCAAAATCTACACAATAATGGTTTATTTCTCTTTAGATTTATGGATTTGTAAATTTTGTTTATTGTGTATCTATGCAACTTATAATTATGCAAAAAATAGAGAACAAAAAACAAAAAAACTCACAAAACCATAATTGGCACAAGATATATCCTAGGAAACATTTTTGAGAGAAAACATAGTTGGAAGGTAAGGTCGCTTTGCTCTTTTTCTCTGAATAGAAAATGGCTTCCAGTGGGCTAATGCACTGCACAAATCCTCTCTGTGTACCCTCTCCCTATCCCTCTCGGCTACTCTAATTGCCTATGGAACAAAATGCCCTAAAAAGAATGGAAACCATTTTCCTCCTAGTGGCTTGGTTATAATACAACTTGATAACCTACTAGTGGTTAGGTTTGACTCCTTCAACTCTTAACTAGAGTTACAATATTGAATCTTAAAGAGTATTCTTCATCATGATCACCTGGCTAACCCATTTTCCATGAATAATGGGGGTTGACATAGCATCCTCTAGAATTATGGTGGCCAAAACAAGAAGGTCAACTTTCAAGTGGGATAACTTTTGCATACATACTCAAATCAAGACAATTCTAGCACTCTTGGAAAGGTCTTTGTGTTTAATATAGGAGAAAAAGTGTTGCACTAAAGTGGCACAATTTTACCCCCCCAAAAAAACCATTTGATGCCTCAAAATGCTCCTAGAAGGTTTTAGACCAAATTTTCCAAATTGGGTCTCGCCGATAAAAATGGTCCTGTGAGTTAATTCCTCCACTCTTTCCACTTCGACAACATCAAGATTAATGAAAACAATATAATGATCCAATCGGGATAAACTTTGAAAGGAACTAGATAATACTTATCTTTTTTTGTTTGTTTGGTAGTTTGTTCGTGACTTATAGGATTAACCTTTGGCTAAGAAACCACAACCCAGGGGCATCTAAGCCATCAAAATCAACCAAGGATTGCACCTAGCTTGGGCCACAAGGATCCGTAAACTGCTGTGGATATTCCACTAGACAATTTATCAAAACATATATGATAATCCTATATTTAAAAATATGAAATCTACATTATTAGGGTTTTATTTCTCTTTATATTTCTGGATATGTAGATTAATGTTAATCACATATGCATGTAAATTAAAATTATGCAAAAAATTGAGAAAAATGAAATAAAAATTCAAAAACCACGATTTGACACAAGATATGACTCGAGAAACCCTTTTAGGAGACAACCCAACTGGAAGGTGAGACGCTCTGCTCTCTTTCTATGAATGAAAAATAACTGAGTACAAAGAAGTATGGTCTATTTCCCATGGGCTACTACAATGCACAAATCCTCCACATGTGCTCTATCTTCTATCCCCATCATCTATTTTTCTCTTCTATGCAATAAATGCACTCAAAAGAATGGAACCCCTTTTTCCTCCTAGTGGCCCAGCTATAACACATCCTGATAGCCTACCAGTGGTTAGGTTTCATTATATCAACTTTTAAACAAAGTTAAAATATGGATGCTTATAGATTATTCTTATCATAATCCCGTGGCTATCCCCTTTTCCATGAATAATGAAAGCTATCATGGCATCCTATTGAATTATGGTGGTGAAAACATGAAGTTCAACTTCTGAGTGGCATAACTTTTGCATTCAGACTCTAATTAACACGATCCTTGTGCCAATAGAAAGGTCTATGTCTATAAAATATGATAAAGAGGTGAAACTCTAAAGAAACACAATTTTACCCCCCCAAAAAAACATTGTTTGATTCCTCAAAATGCTCCCTGAATGTTTTAGACCCCAATTTTCCAAACTGGGCCCTGTTGGTAAAAATGGTTATGTGACATAATTCTTCTTGTTTTTCCACTGTAAAAGCACCGTGATGGATGAAAAACAATATAATGATCCAATCTGAATCACACACAAACCCTTAACATATATATATATATTGAACTAGAGGGTTATGAACTAATGATCTTCACACAAGTAGTGCCTTATTGAAACAACTTCTCACCAACTGTTTCTACATGTTGCGGGAGAACTTGATATTTCTTATCATTACCTCCTATATTCTACTATAGAAATAAAACTTGTAATTGCAATAAATGCTTGATATATAATAATAATAATAACACCAACTATTACCATTTAGTTTGATGGTTAAACTTAAGTAGGTTAACTCAAGTGGATGAGTGCTTTGAGCTTCATGTAGGAGGTCTTAAGATCAATTCTCCATATTTGTTTCCTTCATTGTGTGTCTTACTTGATGTGTCATCAAATTAGGCAATATAATCATCCTTAATGAATCTACACTAAATATTGACTCCATCAGATAAACACTCTCAATTAATACATTTCGACATAAATCTTTGAAATTAACACTAAGAGGATTTGTATTGTAATTTTTTATTTTGCACCTATTAACTCTAACTTTTATAATAATAAAAAATCTTGATAAAAATTTCCCTTATAATACCCTAGAACTGTAGAGATTATGGTGTATATTTTCAACTACTCATGAAGTTTTAATCAAAATAACAAGACAAAAAACCTACTCTACTACTTTGAGAAATTCAATTCACAATTTAGAACATCAATCACAAGATGCAATGAGAAATCTCACATCACATATTTACTATATATAATTATATTATTATATTTATTATATATATATTTTCTCAGAAAGCAATCTGCTAAAAACCCCAATTCCTGTTTGCATTAATTTGATGAATAAAGATGTATTACAATTGCTTTGCTCAATTAAGCACAACCTACAAGTGAATAACCTATGTCTCTGCTCCCTGAGAAGCTCTGACCCAGACTTAGTCAATTTCTGGCTCTGCTTGAACCCCTTTTTCCTTGCACAAATCCTTGAGAAATTACGCCCCTATTATTTATGAATTTCTCCAAAATGGATTGCACAATTCCCAAGGTTGATCATTTGACTGCATGAAACACTTGTACACTCAAGACGAGTCTACAACTGATGTTACACTGCCTTGGAATCTCCACCACAAATGGGGAACTCTAATTCTCTGCATACAGTAGCTATTTTGGGTTAATTGACTAGTTAACTGGATAATCACTGAGTTTGAATGAAGTCCCACTGCACAACTCACCTTCCACTAGTTCCTCCAACAGTTGTAACTAGTTTAATTGAAAACAACTTGAAATAACTGACCTTGATTGCTAGAAATTAGAAACCACAAATGCTTAACTAAAATATAACTCCTCCAACTCAAATTTCCTGAGTAAACTGGGCGACACAAGCCATGTCACACAAGTTAACTGCATCAAGGTTGTCCGTTGATGTGGAAATTCAAATTGAGAATTTCTTGCTGCATTTTTCAACACTCCTTCTCAGTAAGAAAGGGATTATCGACTACCCTATCTTGCACATGTGGAACTTAAAATTCCTTCTTGACAAAGCCTTTGCCAAAATGTCAACATCTTGTTCCTCTACCCGAATGTATTGTAGCAACATTATCCAGATCTGCACATAATCCCATAAAATGTGACACTGGATATCTATATGCTTGGATCGATCGTGAAATACAGGATTCTCAGAGCGACTAATGCAACTTTGATTATCACAATAGATCATAATTGGATACACCATTTCACCAAATAGTCCCACAAATATCTTTCTCATCCAAATCCCCTCATATGATACTTGAATTGTAGCCATGTATTATGCTTCCACCGAGTTGAGCGCCACAAATATTTTCTTCCTTTTGTACCAGGAAACAACTGGACCCAATACTAAAAATTCCACATGATGTACTCTTTCGGTTTGATGGAATCCTTGCCCAATTTGCATCTGTGAAGCAGCATAACTTCACTCCCTTTGTCCGTCTGTACTATAGTCTAAACTGGGTAGTGCCTCTGAGGCACCGTAAAACATGCTTAGTTGCCTTCCAAAATAATTTGGTTTTCCTAACCATAGCTTGGATCAACTAGTTGACTACATAACACATATCTGGTCGTGTGTTCACAAGATACATCAGTGAATCCATTAGCTGTCGATAAATGGTAGCATCCACTTCTTCACTTGAAGTGGAATCCTCTTTCCTCTAGTTGGTTGCTAAATGTGTCTCCATGAGTTTGAAACTCTCCATGTGTAACCTCTGTAGTATCTCATTTTCATACTTGCCTTGAGAGATCATCAATTCCTCATTGCCTTGCCATGCTTCCAAACCAAGGAAGTAGTGCATGAGACCCATGTCCTTCATTTCAAACTTCCTTGCAAGGTCCTCCTTGAAAGATATGATTAGCTGCTCATCACCAGTTAAAATTAAACCATTAACATATTAAACACTAATAAGCATTTTACCTTCTACCAAGATGTGATAGAGGTTTTCATCCACTTTACTTTGGTAAATCCCAAACCAGTGAGATAACTGTCTATCCTAGTGTACCGAGCATGGGGTTTTTGTTTGAGATCATACACCACTTGCTTGAGTCTGCACACATGAGACTCTCGATCAAATGTCTCAAAACGTTCTGGTTGCTCAATGTACACCTTCTCCTCAACAACACCATTGAGAAATGTTGTTTTTACATCCATCTGGTGGATCTTCCACCCCATCCGCACAACGAGTGCAAGAATTGATCTAATGGATGAGTACCTTTTTACATGAGAAAATGTCTCCTCATAGTCAATTTGCTCAACTTGAGAGTACTCCTTGGTGAAAAATATAGCCTTATACTTCTCTATGCTTTTATCTGTTGCCTTCTTCACATTAAAGATCCATCTCAAACCCACTACTGATTTATTTGTTGGTCCTGGGACCACTTCCAAAACACTATTCTTTACAATGGATTCGTATTCCTCCACCATGGCATCAACCCATATAGGTTGCTCAACTACTTCCTCAAAAGAGGATGGATCAATATCTACAATCTCAGTCATTAAATCCATGTAGCCAATGTACTGATTAGGTGACCTTATCTTCCAGTGCAAATTTGAAGGAGCTCCCACATTCTCCCTCACATCCTTCACAAGTTATTCAGCTTCCCTAGTCCTTTTCCTGCCTTCTCTGGATGGTTCTGCTTGAGTGAATGTCTCCACTCTCTGATCCTTTACTTGTGTCTACTCCACAACTTCTTAAAGCTCCTCCTTTTGATATAAAAGTTGTTCTTTTGGTAGGATTTGAAGCTCCCTCTCAAGAGAGAACCACATCACTTTCTCCTCATCGAAATATACATCCCTTCGTACAACTTCCATTTTGAGGGAAGGTAAGTACACACTGTAATTATGGGGAGTTTCTGTGTAACCCACAAATACCCCCAATTCTGTTTCCAGCTTAAGATTCTTTCTTGATTCTTTGGAGACATGGCTAAAAACATAGGCTCCAAAAATCCTGAAGTGCGACACATCCAACTTCCTCCCTGAGAAATCCTCCTTCGGTGTAATCATACCAAGAATCCGATGAGGACTCCAGTTATGCAAATAGACTAATGTGTTGCATGCTTCGTCCCATAAATGTAAAGGTAGGCCTTGGTGATGTAACATCACTCTCGCAAGTCCCACAAAGCTATGGTTATCTATCTCAACCATCCCATTCTACTGTGGGTTGTGGGGTGTTGTTATATCTCTTCGAATTCCTTCTTTTGCAAATAAAATCTTGAATTCATTTGACACGTAATCACCTATATTATCACTCTTGAGAGCCCTCATCTTCTTGCTGATTTATTTCTCAACCAATGATTTGAATTCTACGAACTTGGAGAATGTCTCATCTTTCTTCCGAATGAAGAAGATCCAACACTTCCATGAGAAGTCATCAATAAACATGACAAAATATTTGTGTCTGGTAGTGGAGGCTGTCGAGAAAGGTCCACAGACATCAGAGTGGACCCTTTCCAAGACCGCATGTGATTTGTTGTCCCTATCACAGAATGTGGATTTTGTGTACTTCCCCAAGGAACATCCTTTGCATTTATCTAACTGCTCAAGTGCTCCTTTAGGGAGGCCCGTGCTTATTTGCGGCATAATCTTCAAGGTGCCATGATGCAAATGGCCAAGTCTTTTGTGCCAAAGTTCACCAACATCGTAACCATGTACTTTCTCCGCCTTGGTGCTTAATCCAACACAAGCTTCCACATCTAACTTATATAGTTTATTCACACAAACCCTGATCTGCTTCACCTATCCTATGGTTATGTGTCTCAGGAATGATTTTCCTTTTTTGAAGATCACTTCATAACCATGGTCTTCCAAAACTGCAACAAAGATGAGATTTTTTTTAGGCCTAGAACAAACATGACATCCTTGAGCCTGAGAGGGGAGTCCGACTCCCTCTGAAAGGTGGTTGTACCAACCCCGGTCACACTGTAACTTTTGTTGCCCCCTAACTTGATGTGCATATGTAGATATTTCTCCTCTAGATCATTGAAAAAGTCTCTACACCCTATCATGTGGAATGATGCACATGAGTCCAAGTACCACACACTACCCATCATTGTGTTGGCCATGCATGTGGTAAGGGTGAAGTAAAGCTCGAACTGTGAAGCCAAAGATTCCCCTGTTGATTGTCCTGAGGAATTCTTGCTTACCTTTTTGTGTGGATAGTTCGTGGCATAGTGCCCGAATTTGTGACAATGGAATCATTTAATTTTGGACATATATTTATTCTTGCCCCCTTGGCTAGATTCTGGTTTGGTTTGAGATTTCTTCCCTTTTCCCTTCTTTCCCTTTCCAACCAATGAAAATTTTTCTTCATCCTCACCCTTGGACGAAGTTCCATCTCTGGTATTCCACCTTATTTCCTTATGTATCAAAATAGACCATAAGTGTTTCCAATTCGGTAGTTTCTCCCTCCCGTTCACCGAATCTTGGTAGCTATGCCAACTCTTGGTAAGGCTTGAAAGGACAGGCTTACAAAATCATCATCTGAAATAGTAACACCAATTCCTACAAGCTCATCACGAACTTGTGTGAACCTGCTCAAATACTGTTGAATAATGTCATTCTTCTACAACTTGATATTTCAAAGTTTATCCTTAAGCGCCAACTTCCTGTGGTCGCTACTATTATAGAATAGATTTGTCAGTGCCTGCCACATTGCATAAGGAGTTTCTTTCCCATGGAGATTGGTGACAATATGTTCCTGTACTCCCTCCAATATTATTCCCCTTGCCTTTCCTACATCTTTCTTCCATTGAGTAAGGTTATGGGCATCATATTACATTAGTTTTGCAACATGTCTCTTGATGTATTCTAGAAATCCATTGTCATCGAATACCACCTCCATGTGATCGTTCCATGTGATGAAATTAGAGCTGGCTTCCAAGGCATACTCTAGCCTCAACTATTTGGAAGTCATGTTCTCAGATCTGAAGAGATCCTGCTACACCGAACTGTAAATTCGAACCTCCTAAGAAACAACTTCGAAATTCGTGCTCTAATGTGAATCCTGCTATGATACCATGTAGAAATTATGGTGTAGATTTGCAATTGCTCATGAAGTTTTAATCAAAATCACTAGACATAAACCTACTTTACTGCTTTGCGGAATTCCAATCACAATTTAGAACATCAATCACAAACATGAAATAACACACATGCACACATTAATTTTTTTCCGAGGAAAGCAATCTACTAAAAATCCCAATGTCTTCTTGCATAATATTATGATGAATAGAGATGTATTAAAATTTCTTTGCTCAACTGAGCACAACCTTCAAGTGAATAACCTATCTCTCTGCTCATTGAGAATCTCTGACCCAGATAGTCAATTTTGCCTCTGCTTGAGCCCCTACTTCCTTGTGCAATTCCCAAGGTTGATCATCTAACTGCATGCAACACCTATACACTCAAGACTGGCATACACCTACTACTATACTGCCTTGGAATATCCACCACAACTGGGGAACTCAAATTCTTTGCATGCACTAGCTATTTTTGGTTGATGGATCAGTTAACTAGATGATCACTGAGTTTGACTGAAGTCCCACTGCACAACTCACCTTTCCTCCAATAGTTGGAACTAATCTAACTGAAAACAAATTAAAATAACTCACCTTGATTGCTACAAATTAGCAATCACACATGCTTAAATGAACTCTAACTCCTCAAACTTGAATTTACTGAGTAATCTAGGTGACACAAGCCATGTCACATGAGTTAAATGCATCCAATTTTTTCGTTGATGTGGAAATTCAAATTTTCTCAATTTAATCAAGGAAAAAATAAATTGATAATTTCTTGCTGCATTTTTTTACAAGAACAAGATATTCACAGTCTAAGGAATGAAGGTAATATTTTCTTGTTAAATATTTTAATGCTAGAACTGTAACTAACCAAGTTTCTTTCTAAGAAATGATTCCAATCATAATCCTTTATGTCTAGATGAAGACCTTGTTTTATTTAGTAGATACACAAGAAACTCTAAAGACCCGATTGAGAATTTAGTTGGCATCAAGCTTGTCACTTTGTAGTTCTCAATACCTAATAATTGCAATGACATAATCAAATGGCCAAACTCCTATTGGATAACTTGTATTCATAGGCTTGACAATAGTGTCATGGATTATGTGATATCAAATATCCTTGTTTCCAACCAAATAGTAAATTTTTACCTCTTAATTGACTATGAACCTTGGGATATGAATAGGGATTTACACCTTTGAACTTATAACAATAACATCGAAATCCTCTATCATAATTTTACTACAACCCTTTCTACTTCTATTAACAAGTTCTCTGTCAAGGTGTCATGTAAATATAATAATAGAAAAGCCAACCCTTGGTATGATAATGCTTGTAAAATTACTAATTTAGAAATTAGGGATGCTCGTAATGAATTTTTAAAGCTTCATAAGATAATTATGTACAAAGCTCTTATTAAAAGGAATAAAATGTACTATAAAAGGTACTATATAATGTCACGTCTCGTGGAAGGATTAATTTCTCAAGAAGGCCTTCAGGGTGGCGTAGCCAATGTGGGTGGTGGCAACAACAGACGAGGTGTTAGTTCAGTGCATGGTGCTGGACTTGGGGGCCATGGAGCTCGTGGGGGGCGAAGGTCCTCGACTGGTTCCACAACAGGCAGAGGCAATCAAATGTTAATTCAAAGTGGTGATGGTGCTTCTAGAGGACACAAAGGATTGAGTCGTGGTCAAGCGATGGCCTGACACAGATGTAGCAACATCCAATGTCATGCCCCTATCCTGGCGGTAGTCTTTCAACCGCACATAGGAAGGTGCGACATCACTACACTTTTTCTTTTCACGAGTACTAGAGTATATGGACTACGCCTAACTCCAAAAATTAGCCAATTTTCCAATTCTTCAAGTGTTAACAATGCAGCAAAATAACATTTACTTCAATTAAAAATCATCATCATCATTATTCAGTGGAAATCATAAATCATACAAGTATACACAGTTATACTTGGGAGAGGAAACTCCCATAAAGTCTGCTCGTATTAGTAATATATAACAAAAATGTACACTAATATACAATTACAAGTTTTACAATAGTATTGTGCTACCAATTGCTTTGGCCTGCACAATCCACCAAATGCTGTGTCACAACCTCACAACTGTCAGCTACTTGTTTCCCACACAAGATATGAGGAAACCTCAAGTTTCCTTACCTTAGAAAAATTTTGCAACATTGTTGTCTCAAAGGTCGTTCAGCCCCGTCCTGATCGTTCAGCTCGACCCACATTTGTTCAACCCTTCCCAAGTCATTCAGCTTGGCTTGCAGCCATTCAACCTTGCCCAGGATATTCAGCTTGGTTTGCAGTTGTTCAGTCTTGTCCAAGCCATTCAGCTCGGTCCGCAGTCGTTCAACCTTGCCCAAGCCATTCAACTCGGCCTATAGTCGTTCAGCCTTGCCCATGCCGTTCATCTTGGCCCACAGTCATTCAAACTTACCCAGGCCGTTCAGCTTGGCCGTATTCGTTCAACTTAGTTCGCAGTTGTTCAGACTCGCCCAGGTCGTTCAGCTCGACCCGTGGTTGTTCAAACCCACCCAGGTCGTTTAGACCGGCTTGTGGCCATTCAACCTCGCCTAGGTCATCCAGACCCACCTAGGTAGTTCAGCTCGGCCTGTGGCCGTTCAACCTCGTCCAATTCGTTCAGCTTGGCCTGCGCCCATTCAGCCTCACCCAACCTTCAATTTTCTCCTTATGTCTCCCAAACTCTACGAAACTTCAGACCAAGTTTCATCTTTGATGTTTGGTTGTTGATTGATGCCTTGAGTACTCTCCATCATGGCGTATATATACCCATGTCTCCACACTCAAGTGACATGGTCGTTTACCCAAGTATGGGTGGCCTGCCCATTCTACACGTCGGCCCAGCCCTAGTCCACCGGGTCCACTTAACTTAAGTTGGCCTCCACGCCATCACAGGTCTTGGGGCACACCCACGAATCGCACATGGGCGCGCCCATCTGCCGCACAAAACCAAGAACGTCACCGCATGATTCATCGCACATAACTGAGAATGCCTCCATTCAAATCGTCACACATAATCGAGCTCGGGCGCCCATCGCACATATGGGCGCCCTCGACTTGACTCGTCGCATAAAATTGAGAAGTCTACCCACCGTTGCACATAACCGAGTTTGCCTCAGCACAACTCATCGCATATAATTGAGTTCAGGCTCCTGCCGCACATGAGCGTGCCCATATCAACTCATGGGCCTGACATCTAGGGTTGTGCGGGGTCAATGGGTCGTGCTCCCTCCAGGTGTTTTGGGAATTCCACGACGCTTCAGGAGTTGGTACACTGTGATTGACTTTTTGGAATCTCATGGTAGAGCCCGAAGTGAGGAGCATGAGGCAATTATGACCAAGCTACAATAAATCCACTACTTCCAATGCAATGTTCATGAAATAATCGTAGTTGTCCAGCATCGGCAAAATTTGTTGACGGAGAAAGTAAAAAAGATGGAAGCTTGGTTTGCTCACTTTGAGCATCATGTCAATTACTTGTATCACCCTCCTGCTCCTCCAAGAATGAGGCCAGATAATCTTGCTTCAATCGCCTCTAACGACAAATTACGGTAACCAGTGTCTTTCTAGTTCTCTTTGCTTTTTGGTATGTTAGGCCTCTAAGACTATGGACCTTTCAACTGGGCATTTACTTTTTGTATGTTGCATGATTGTAGCATTGGTCAACAAACTTGATCGGAATGAGACCACATACATTTTGACATCTCCATATATATATTTTTGATTATTAAAAACTCTCCGACTTACTAATTTTTTTTAATCCAATTCTTCTTAAACAATTTTAACTTTTTATAAATAGTTAAAATTATAAAACTCAATAATACATGAATTAAATTAAAACTATTACCATAATCATTGTAAGAACGACCGGAATGACATACTCTTTGTTGCTGCACGACCAAAATTCCTTGCCAAACACTTAACATGGGTTTACCTACCCAATCGCAACATTAGTATTAGCACTCCAAATATGTTTTAAACTATTTAGGAGGGTTTTTGCGCTCCAACATGGAAAATGTTCCTATTGGAAATCCTCGTCTATAGAATGAGGGAAAAAGAGTTATCTCGTCCATCAATGGAATAAATCTATTTCCTCGACCTGAAATGTTGTTTTATTTTGAGATAGCCATGCCATAGCCTTTTATTAGTTTTCTCACTTAAACGGTTGTGGACATATGTCCTCGTTTGCAAGGCTATTAATATTTCAATAATAGTAAAAATACTTATCATAAACCTGAATAATTTAAAAAACAAAATAATTTTTTTTCGCTAGATAGCTATTATAAATCATTATAGTAATCTATTATAAATCATTACATTAATTTAATGATATTTTTTTCCTTGAGATAATTATTATAAATCATTATATTAAGTAAAATATTTTATGGACATAGATGTTTATATAAATATAAAATAATTTAATTTCATAAATGGAAAAGTACTAGATTTTTTCTATTTTAAATATGAGATGAATTTTTTTGAAAATAATACTTTCACATATAATAATTATTTAATTATAATTCTAATATTAAATATTTTAAAGTTATATATATTATGGGTAAGGTTAATACCATTAAGAATGTATTTTTTTTGTAAGAAGTCATAAGTTCAAATCTAGAGTGTGGCAGAGTATGTATGCCTCTGTAGATGGGGTTGAGTATGTTTGCTACTGAAGACTTTACTTAGTTACCTAACCTAACCTAATTTATTAGGAGATTAACGATTTAGCGCTTAATACAATGTGATTGTTTTTTTCCTTTTGTTTGAGGAAAAAAAACTTTAAAAAACTTAATTTAGGTCATATATTAAGACAAGAATGTGATTATAGTAACAATTATGATGGGAGATGGTGATAATAGTAATAAATATGATGGGTCCGCATCATATTTTAGGATTAGAAGTTGATTATAGTAGCCAACAAACACAAATGTAGGTCATTTCTAAAATGAAAAGGTGATTATAGTAACATTTATGATGGATCCAAACTTAAACAAGCTTAATTTTATGTCATATTCTAAGATGAGAAAGTGATTATGGTAAAAATTATGATGGGAGAAGGTGATTATAATAACAATTATGATGGGTCCACCTAATTCAAGTCATATTTTAGGATTAGAAGTTGATTGTAGTAGCAAACAAACTCAATTTTAGGTCATATTCCAAGATGAGAAGGTGATTATAGTAACAATTGTGATGGGAAAAGGTGATTGTAGTAACAATTATGATGGGTCCACTTAGTTCAAGTCATATTCTAAGATTAGAATTTGATTATATTAGCAAAAAAACTCAAATTTAGGACATATTCTAAGACGAGAAGTCATTATAGTGACAATTACGATGTGTCTACCTTGTTCAATTGTGCTCATATTCTAAAATGAGAAGGTGATTATAGTAACAATCAAATTGAAATTTAGGTCATATTCTAAGATAAGAAGGTTATTATAGTAATGATTATGATGGGTCCACCTTGTTCAGTTGTGCTCCCTCTCTCCAAGCTTGTAGATTCTCATGGAAGTGGGGATACCATCCTTGCTACTTGTGTTGTCACAAATCCAATATAGTTATCACATATTTAGGGTTACTTTATATCTTGTATAAATAAATATTTGAAATATTTGAAAGGAATGACAAAGGAAGTAGAAGACCCCATATAAAATATGAATAGATATTTTTAGGGGAGGAAGAGGCCATTTATATATCTAAGCATGTATGGATCAGTGGAGAGAGATTGATCATATATAGAAAAAAAT
>APFE030138248.1:3817-15327 GCA_000404065.3 Pinus taeda | reverse complement strand
TGGAGGGGGGAGAGGGAAGAATATTTATTGCACTAGATGCATTGATTTCAGTGTAGATGGTGATTTCTAATCCTATTTGATTGCTTGTACTCGATGCATTGATTTCAATGTAGATGTTGGTTTCTAATAATATTTGATTGCTTGCACTAGATACATTGATTTCAATGTATATGATTTCTAATCCTATTTTATTGCTTGCACTAAATTCATTGATTTCAGTGTAGATGGTGATTTCTAATCCTATTTGATTTCTTGCACTAGATGCATTGATTTAAGTGTAGATGTTGGTTTATAATCCTATTTGCTTAGTTGCACTAGATGCATTGATTTAAGTGTAGATGTTGGTTTATAAACCTATTTTCTTACTTGCACTAGATGCATTGATTTGAGCGCAAACATTGATTTCTAATCGTATTTGAATGCTTGCATTAGATGCATTGATTTCAACGTAAATGTTGTTTTTTAATATTATTTTATTTCTTGCATTAGATGCATTGATTTCAGTGTAGATGTTGATTTCTAATTTGATGTAATTGGATGTATGATGGTACATTAATTCTAAAGTGATTGGATTAATATTGTGCATTGATTTCGGTGTAAGCATACAAAATTATTGACAATATACATTGATTTTTGTGTTATAGTAATTCAACCTATTAATATTGGAGAGAAAGAGATACAAGGTATGATGTTTACTACAATATCTCGAGCTAAAGATTTAACTTGATAAATCATAAAACAAAGAAATTAATATGATTCCCTTAAAGAACTGGAATTCCTACCTTAACAACTCTTTGTGAATCCCCTAACGCTATGGACACCATTTTGAATGCCCATATAAATGATGAAATATTTTCTTTGGAAGACATTGAGTTTAAGGTTAAGCAACTCACATCTAGGAAAACTAAGGATGTTGAAGGCTACCAAGTTGAATTTTTTAAAATAGGAGGGCCTATCCTCATCCCTCACATACAAAAACTCTTTAATTTAGTAAGAAAGAAAGGCTACTCTAAGTCTTGGACACAGTCTCATTGTTCCTATCTTTAAAATTGGGTATAAAAACGTTCCATCTAATTATAGGAACATTATAATTAGTGACATTTTAACCAAGTTGTATTGAATTATTTTGGAAAAGAAGATTAGCTTATGGTTGGAAATCCATGATAAAAATGCTAAAGGCTAAGCTAGGTTTAGGAGATATCATTCAACTATGGATCACCTTGTTACTTTCAAGATCATCATGGAGGAGTGTTGCACTATTAAAATTGTTATTTTCTGTTTTTTCATTGACTTTAGAAAAGATTTTGACACTACTCCCAGGACAAACTCGTGGAAGAGGTTGGAAGATATAATGATTCCTTTCGAGTTGAGGGTTTTTGTGACAATGTTGTATGCGAATGTTATTTCCAAGTTTAGGACCATTTAGGGTTGATCAAGAGAAATTGATTGCAATATCAGAGTTAAGCTAGGGTGTCCCTTGTCCCTTATTCTTTTTGGCATATACATTGAAAACTAGAAGAGTTTTTGGAAGATGTAGGTTGTGTTGGCTCCATGCTCATTGGTATAGTCACCATTCTTCTTTATGTTGACAATATTATTTGTTTGGTGAGGAGTCATTAAGATATTGTTAAGCAACTAAAAATCCTCTGAGATTTATGTTCCAAGATAGTATGACTATTAATATCAATGGAGCAAAAGTCACACTAATTAAATCCAGAAAGATCACATATGATACTTTCATATACGACAATAACAACTTGGAAGAACTTCATTCATACAAATATATTGGAATCGATATCCATCACAAGCTCAAATAGAACTATAGCACTGAGAAAATGATAATTGAAGGATCACGGGCTTGAAAATAATTGTAAGTTAGAAGATCTTTGGATATGTGATTTAAAAAAATCCTCTTTGAGACTCTCATCACTCCTGATATTCTACATGGATATCAGGTTTTAGGTTGCAGTAGCTCCAAAGAGTCATGGAGGAAGATGGAATAGATTCAAATCTAATTTATAACCTATTATCTCAATATTAAAGGAAACACACCTAATCCTATCCTCTTAGTTGAAGAAAGCCTTTCCACCATTGAAAAAATGGCTATGCCTAGGTATCTTATGTATGAGAATAAGAAGTTAAACAACATGAAATACAATAGTCTTCCTAAAATTGCTTCTAACTCTTGCGAAAACCACCACCTTCCTCTCAAGTGAGGATGGCACAAGGATGCCCAATCTTGGCTAGACCATTGGGGGATAAAGGAGGATATCATTTTGCAAAATATGATAATATTAAAATAATATTACATCAAAATTTAAGGAGAAATTGTGAGGTAATAATGAGTTAGAGGGAAAAATGAAACTTAGATGTTATAAGAAGGTGATCAACCCAAATCTCAAAAAGGAAAAATATCTATCTATATGGACTAGTGCAAAGAAGAAAATAAACAACTCTAATATAAGGACAAGTTCTCATGAGCTTGATAGTGAAGTTGCGTTAGCCATTACTAAAACACCATGAGATGAAAGAGTCTCTCATCTTTTGCGACATTAAAGAGGGTTGAAGATGAAAAACATTTTCTCAAAGATTGTCTAGCATATACTCATATTAAATCTAAATTTTCAAATATTTATCACATTATCTGCCTTCCTAATCTTTTATGCCAACAAAACTATTGTAATCTCGAAACACCTTTATGAATTTTTTAAGAGCATACAACTAAAATGCTAAAGAATTATGAATAATCTCTCAGCTTCTTAAGGTTCAATAAACCATTTCGATCTTAATGGATGTTAATCATTATCATCATCATAAAAAAGTACCGGTAAATATTTCAAAATTAAAAATAAATAAAAATTAACTTAATAAATTTAAAAACAAATTCCCAAAATCAACATGAGAGTTGAAAGAGTCTCTCACCTTTTGCAACACTAAAGATGGTTGAAGATGGATAACACTTTCTCGAAGATTCTCTAGTATATACTCACATTAAATCTAAATTTTCAAATATTTATCACACTACTAGACTTCCTAACTTTTTATATCAACAAAACTACTATAATCTTGAAACACTTTTCTAAATTTTTCAAAAACACAAAACTAATACTCACATTAAATCTAAATTTTCAAATATTTATCGCACTACCGGACTTCCTAATTTTTTATATCAACAAAACTACTATAATCTTGAAACATTTTTCTGAACTTTTCAAAAACACAAAACTATAATCCTAAAAAATTATAAATAATCTCTTACTTTCCTAAAGTTAAACCATTTCAATCTTAATAAACGTAAATCATTATTACCATTTCAAAATTTAAAAAAATATAAAATTATATTTGATAAATGCCTAATGTAAATACGATTTATAAAATATAGAAACCATATATAGCAATTTCATAACCACCATCTACATCATGGTTAAATGAATCAACGCAACGAATATTAATATGGTTGTTTGTTGTGAAAGTAACACAAAGAATAGATTTCAGCGCCTTTTGTATTTTACAAATTTGGGTTTATTTCTTTTCAAAAAGAAAAGGAGTTGACAACGTTGTCAATATAGTCAAATGTCCAGCCAAGTTACTTACACGTGTCTTTGCAAAATTGGTTCAGGGACCTTGCACCTTGGGGAATGTTTCCAAAGAATAAACTCCAATGTTGGATAAGGTATACTCCAATGTTGGATAAGGTTGGACTTTTCTGAAACCAATTTAAAAAGGATGAAGGTGTTGGACAAGGTTGGAATTTTCCACAAGGAAGTCAAAATAATACAAGCAAATTGTGTGGGGGCAATTTAGAAAGAGTTAAACCAAAACATCAATGCCGCATTTCATATGTGAATCTACTGTATTCTTATATTATTAAACTTTTATAAATGGAGTTATTAAAATAAATTTTATAAAGGCATTGATTATGTCGGAGGTGTTTTTTAATTTATTAATGATAGAGATGTTGTAATGTAATATACTAGTTGGTTTGTCTAAGTACAATCTTAGTGGTTTGGTCCTAGTTTGCCTAGGCTCAATCTAGTTTTAAAAAAATGTAATGTCTTGTTTAACCTTGAAAATAAAATAAAAACATTTTTAATCAATAAAAAAAAATAAAAGTAAAAAAATAACATTAAAGTAAAAATAACTTCATGGTAATGACCTATGGTATTCATATGAAATCCAACCTATTTAAAAAGTGAATATAATTAATAATTGTGTCAAGAGACACTTTCTAGCCCAATATTCTTGTAAACAATTTATCCTAAATTATTACGTGTGATTTTTGAGCTTAGGTTTATAAGAACCCATTAGTATTGACCCAAAGTAATCACTTGGAATATAACATATTTAAAGAGGGAAATTAAACTAGATCCATCTTAACTGTGGATCCACATTTGATCCCTTTCAGAACTTGGTAGATCAAGAGTTAAGATGGATCTAGGTTCGTTTAATAATAAAAGTTGGTTTGGACTTGTGAACAAATTTATTTATTTATCTAATTCATTTGTTTTTATAGATATTGCTATGTAATTTAACTCAATGTCTATATCTAAGATTAAGATCCATTATATTTTACATAGTACAAAAACCTGTCATAATCTATTGTTTTTAGGCTTTTACTTTGTGTAGAGTTTTCTTACGGATTCACCCCATCCATAAATGCGATGAATCCAGAAGAAAACTCTATCATAATCTAGTTAACAATGAAAACCATGTCACCCGGAGTTACCCATTGGTGGTTCTTAAAAGCACAAGATTTTACTCTTGCCAGATGCTTATGGGTCTTGGGCCTTTAACATGTTTCCTTGACTTTGAGAAGATGAGCTCTTAGCCCTCAACATGGAGTTGACACTTGTCCCTCTTAAAATAAAGATAAAATAAACTCTAAATAAAAAAATAAAATCGCTATATAAAAAATGACTATGCTATGCATGTAAAGTAATTAGAAGTAAAAAATGTGTAAGAAACTTTATACTTTCATATACATATCTTAATATATAATATATATAAGAAGAAAAAATTGTTAATAAAATATTTAATTGTATTAATAAATTTCATGTGGGTTATCCAATTAAAATTATTTTAATAAAAGTATTACTAAAATAGATTAATAATAAAAAAAGAAATTTAATTTGTGCATTATATTATGAGGTTCTTGTTAGTGACATTGTTGAGATATTAAAATATTATTACATCAAAATTTAAGGACAAATTGTGAGGTAATAATGAGTTAGAGGGAAAAAGGAAACTTAGATATTATAAGAAGGTGATAAACCCAAATCTCAAAAAGAAAAAATATGTATTTGTATTGACTAGTGCAAAGAAGAAAATAAACAATTCTAATATAAGAACAAATTCTCATGAGCTTGATAGTGAAATTGCTTTGGCCAGTTCCTAGAACACCAGGAGATGAAAGAGTCTCTCACTTTTTACGACACTAAAAAGGGTTGAAGATGAAAAACACTTTCTCGAAAATTGTCTAACATATACTCACATTAAATCTAAATTTGCAAATATTTATTATACTAATGACCTTCCTAACCTTTTATGTCATCAAAAACTACTAATTTTTGAAACATTTTTTTAAATTGTTTTAGAGTATAAAATTAAAATGCTGAAAAATTATGAATAATCTCTTACCATTTTAATGTTGAATAAACCATTTCAAATTTAATAAACATTAATCATTATCATTAGCATAAAAAATATTTGTAATTATTTCAAAATAAAAAATATAAAAATATAAAATACGATTTATAAAATGTAGAAACTATATAAATATATAACCACCAACACAGCGAATATTTTACTAATTTGGTTTTTTTTATTCTTTTTATGTACGCCATGTTGAGGAGTTGACAATGTTGTTCATATAGTCACTCATGTTAACTAAAGGTCCAGTCAACGTTACTTACACGTGTCTTTACAAAATTGGTTGAGGGCCTTGTACCTTGGGGAATGTTTCCAAAGAATAAACTCCACAACTCATTATCCTCCAATGTTGGATAAGGGTGGACTGTTCTGGAACCAATTTAAAAAGAATGAAAGTGTTGGATAAGGTTGGATTTTTCCACAGTCAAGTCAAAATAATACAAACAAATTGTGTGGGGCAACTTAGAAAGAGTTAAACCAAAACATCAATGCCGCATTTTATATGTGAATCCACCATTATTAAAATAAATTTTATAAAGGGAGTTATTGGGTTGAGAGGGGTTTTTCAATTCACTAATATTAGAGAATGTAATGTTTTGAAAATATTTTATTTATGATTGATCAAATTATATTCTTATATATATTTAATTGTAATGATTTATGGAATACAATTTATTTTGAAAAGTGAATATAATTTCATTAATTTGTGTGAGAGATTATTTAGTTTATATCATTAGAGATGTTATAATGTAAGTTTTGTAAACAATTTATCTCATTTAAAATAAATTAAAATAATAAATATATAATATATAATATATTATATATATATATATATATATATATATGTTATTAATATTTTATTAAATTGTTTTTTAATTAGAACTCATTAGTATTGATTTAGATATTCATCTTAAGTGGGGATCTACCAAGGGATGATAGAGATCAAGTCTTTCGGGGCTTGGTAGTTCCATAATTAAGATGGATCTAGGCTCGTTTAATAAACATTGGTTTAGACTTGTGAACAAATTTATTTATTTAGCTAATTTATTTGTTTTTATAGATAATGCTCTGTAATTTAACCCAATGTATATACCTGGGATTAAGATCCATATTTTTTTACATAGTGGGAAAACTTCAATGTATATACATGGGATTAAGATCCATATTTTTTTACTCAGTGGGAAAACTTATCAAATCTAGTTATCAAGGGAAACCATGTCATCGATAATTACTCATGGGTAGTTCTTAAGAGGACAAGCTTTTACTCTTTCCATATGCTTATGGGTCTTGGACCATTAACCTGTTTCCTTACCTTTGAGAAGATGAACTCTTAGTGAAGCAAAAGAAATTTTAGAGCACACTCTACAACCAGAGTAAAATCCATATTGGTTGAAGGGTATTTAACAAAATATATTATTTATCAAGTTTTTAGATTTTTTTAAATAATATACTAAGAAAGTTATTGTAAGGATGTTTATTGAGTCGAGATGCTCATTCTATGACCCAATATGAGCGGGATGTGTAAGTATGTCTGTCCTCAACATGGAGTTGACACGTGTCCCTCTTAAAATAAAAACAAAATAAACTCTAAATAGAAAAATAATGTCTCTATAAAAAAATGACTATGTTATGCATGTAAAGTAATTTCATGTAAAATAATTAGAAGTAAAAAAATGTGTAAGAAACCTTATACTTTTCAAGAAAGTTATGGGAATATGTTAGCATGGATTTCTTGGCATTGTCTTATACTTTTCAAGAAAGTTATGGGAATATGTTAGCATGGATTTCTTGGCGTTGTCTTTTTAGCGAGGGGATTGTTGGAAGGTTGGACGAGTTCATCGTCAATTTGAATAAGAAAATGATTGAATTGCAAAAGAGAAAAACAAGGAAGTGATGGTCCCATAGGTTATTTTTAGTCTGGTGGATGTTAAAATATCATTTCATTTCATATATAGGAAAAACATTGTTAAAAGAAAATATTTTAATGTTGTATATAGTAAGATATTCAATGTGGGTTATCGATAAAATATTTTAATGCTAGGTATGCTTACAAATATCTTAATAATAATAATAATAATAATAATAATTAATTTGTGCTAATAAAATCTCTATGTAAAATAGTTTAACTTCAACTATGCTATACTATGTATTGTTTAAAAAAAAAAAAAAATCTTCGGGTAAATCACATTGCAATTATTTTTGTCAAGGCATTTCAAACCACAAAGTGTGGTTCATCATGAGGTCAAATATGAATGCATTGATCCAACTATGCAATTATATATTGTAGAGATACAAAACGACTATGTACCTATCCAACTATGCAATTATATATTGTAGAAATGCAAAACGGCTAGAAAGATGAATGTTGAAGAAACAAATTAATTAAAAATAAACGTTAAATAATTTATAAAATAATTAATATAAATGTTAAATCATTTATAAGATAATAATATAGAAAGGAATTACTAAATCTTAAATATTGCCAAGCTAAAAAGCAATGAGGGGTGGTCGAAAGATATTAAATGTAATATCGGAGTTAAACAAGGTTACCCCCTCTCCCCTACCCTATTTGGCATTTACATCAACAAGCTTGAAGGTTATTTAGAGGAAGTAAGATGTGCTGGCACGATCTTAGCTGGGATAGTCATCATCCTTCTTCTCTATGCTGATGATATTTTTCTTCTCACAAGGTGCCCATCTGAGCTTGATAAGAAACTTAGGCTTCTTAAGGATTTCTACTCTACCATGGGTATGACTGTTAACACTGATAAAACAAAGGTTATGATTATCAAATCCAAGAAGGACACTTACTCTAATTTTATGTATGACAATAATAACTTGGAGGAAGTGTATTCTTACAAGTACCTAGGAATTGATATTCATCACAAGCTCAACTAGAACTATAACATTGAGAAAAGATTAATGGGGGGTGGAAAGCTTATTTTGGTCTTGAAAATGGCAAACCTCGTAATGTGGGATAAAAAGAAGTTCCTCTTTGAAACTTTAGTCACTCCTGTTATCTTATATGGATGTGAGGTCTGGGGTTGCAGCATCTCTAGAGAATCCTGGAGAAAGATTGAGCAAATACAGAAGCGTTTTATAACGTATAACCTGAAAATTAAAAGCAATACACCCTATCCTATTCTCCTTGTAGAAGTAGGCCTCTCCCTTATCGAGAGCCTAGCTATGAATAGGCTTCTGTTGTACAAGCACAAACTCAATAACATAGGAGATCATAGACTTCCTAAGCTAGCTTTAAATTCCAGCCAAAACCACCTAAGGTTCAAGCGGGGGTGGTATAAAGACATGAGGTGATCTGATAATCACCCTATGGGTGACCTTAGCTGAAGATTTATTAAACAAAAGGTATTACAGACTCATGTGCTGGTGTGTGTGTTCTGTGTTATTGAAACAACGGATCAATCAGATTGCCAATACACAGACATTTTAAATGGAAATACAGTAAGCAACACAAAGACACAAACAATTTTTAATAAGGAGTTCACCCTATTCTCCAGGGCTACATCTCCGGTCCAGCTTTAGTGGTGGCCTGGTTTTATTGTGTCTTACAACAAAGAACTTACAATGCAGGGACTCAATATGAGTTCTCCTGACAGTAGATTTTTTTGCTTGGTAGGGTGGTTCTTGGATTCCCCAAGCCCCTCAGAGTTCACAGACTCTTTTTCTTCCTACCAGCTCTGTGACCCTTGGTCTACAGTGGAAAGAGCCAACTGTGGTGCTCTGTCCAGACAGATTCCTCTCTGGGAAGGCTTGAATCTTCAAGCTCTTTGGTGCTCGATGCTGCCTGTGGTTAGCTCGGCCCTTTGTTTCCTCTACTCGGCTTTACTGCTCTCTGTGTTCAGTCCTCCTCTCAGGGTTCACTGTTCACTGTCTCTCTTGGTCGCTTGGATTCTTCTCCTAATTCTCCTCTCCTTTTCGACTGTCCCTGTTCATGGCTTTAACCAATTGATCCTATGCCTATTCGGTTCCTCTCCTGCCTACGTCGATTCTCCTCCTGCAGCTATGCTTAGAGTTCCCTGTTCGGCGTCAGCATGAATGCTCAGGGAGTGCCACATGTCTCCATCTAACTGGTGCCAGCATGCTTCGTCGGCTTGTTCCTCTGGTTATGTCGTGAATACGCTCTTTCTCCACCGTGGCGGTCAACGGATTCCAAATCATTTTTAAATCGCAGCTTATTTCCTTGTTGGTTCCACTTCTTTCATCGGGCATAATCTCAAACGTCTGAACTGGGCTCCCCTAGATCCAACGTCATACGCATGTCGAGCGCAGTTGACTTGCTTGACCATTAACGCACGATCACGACAGTTTTTCTCTCACCTCCGCTGCCACGCGTCGATCGCTGATTGTGATTGCTCCGCTTTCTCCAAAACCTCTTACCGTTCAAGGGTGTCCTGATCAAACCGTCGGTTTCCAGGCCGTGGGTCCCACTGTCGTACGTTGGCACTTTTTACCTTTTTCGCCCACGGTCCTCTGGCTCCCAACGTGATCGAGTGCCTAAGGCTCCCCCATTTCGGCCCTGTTCGCCTAGCGATGCGCTAATCCCGCATAAAAATTGCCTCCTTTTCCCGATCCGGGCTTCCCAGGGGCTATTTTGGCCTCCTGCGCAATCTCCATGGGCCTCGGTCAGTGCGCTTTGACCGAGGTCCTCGTCGTTTCGCGTCGGCTGCCATGGCCACTAGTTCAGGGGGTTTTTGATGCTGTTTTGGATTTCATTAAAGATTTGTTCAACTCGATATAGTCAAAGTTCTTGACAATCTTTTGTGGATCTGATTTGGATCACTGCCTCCCTACTGAAAAAGATTTTGGACCACCAAAAGTTGGTTTTCTTCAAGCATCGACTAAATGAGGGAACTGCTGTCTCACTTGTCCAATTTCAATCCACTTCGCACTGCTCGACTTCGAACCTTTAAGCCCAATCCTGAGGTATTCCACCTATCCATTGCGTGTCGCCCTCACCTTCCTGTCCAGCACTGTGTCTTCTTACAACTCATTAAGATATTCAAGTAGTAGGTCATCAACAGAAGGTAATTGACTCTGCTCTTCAGGGTCCTCAATAATTGAAGGCTCAAATAACCTCAAGTAGTCTGCATTCACGACTGAGTAGATGTTCATGTAAGCTGGTAGATCAAGGCGGAAGGCATTTTCACCAATTTTCTCAAGTATCCTGAAGGGTCCATACTTGATAGGTTTTAGCTTTTTACCTTCACCTTGCATTCTGTCCTTGCTGATATACAGCCAGACTTGGTCTCCAACTTGAAAACTATGCTCCATCTGATGCTTATCATGTCTAGCCTTGTACGTGGCCTGGCTCTTTTCCAGCCGTTCCTGTACTGCCTAGTGGATCTCCTGGATTTGTTCAATGAACCTAGTTGCCTTGTCCACATCACTGTGTTTATCAACCATGGTATCTTTACCAAAGACAAAATCCAAAGGAGACTTTGGTATGAAACCAAAACAGGTCTCAAAAGGAGATCTCTGTGTAGAAGAGTGTTTGGTTCTATTGTAAGCATGCTGCACATAGCACAAGTGCTCATCTAAAAGCTTAGGATGTTTTTTGCAATATCCTCTCAGTAGCTGGATCACCGTCCCGTTAACTACTTCTATCTAGCCATCTGTTTGTGGATGAAAAGCTGTGCTTTTCTTCAACTTGGTGTCCATTAGTTCCCATAGACTAGACCAAAACTTTCCCACAAATCGAGTGTCTCGATCAGATATAATGGAAGTGGGTAGTCCAAAATGAACCCATACATGTTCAAAGAATAATTTTGTAGTTTGTTCAGCTGTAATCTGTTTACTACAGGGTATTAAAATACACATTTTGTTGAACCTATCCACAACAA